>VMDR010010271.1:0-31200 GCA_007922815.1 Macrotus californicus | reverse complement strand
GATTTTATACAAATAGCTACAACTTACTTAGATTAAACAATTTGCAGCAAACAGATCATCTGTAGACTACTAATATGAACTTTCATTATTTACTATTCTTAGGGAATTTCACCAGTTATTTTACTGAAAATTTCATAGGCTTGATTTTTCTCTGAATTGTATTTTTGGGATCTCTCAGTATTGTTTTCTCTACTTTTTCTTGAAAAAATGAAAAACTGACCAAATGTTTGTCTTGTTTGATTTTAGATACTTGAATAAGACCAGGCAATCATAGAGGAAATACCATGTTCTATTTCTGATCTCATAAAATCTGATTTCAGTAATGTTAGAGACATAGTGTTGAGTCATCTCTTGTGCCACCATTGTTCATCATTAGCTATTAGTATTAGAGCATTTATTTATTCAAGAGATTTGTACCCTGGCTGGTGTGGCTCAGTGGTTGAGTGCCAGCCTGTGTAAATCAAAGATTTGTCAGTGGTTCCATTCCTGGTCTAGTAGGGCCCATACCTGGGTTGTGGACCAGGTCCCCAGTAGGGGGCTCACGAGAGGCAACCACACATTGATGTTTCTTTCCCTCTCTCTCTCTCCCTTCCCCTCTCTAAAAAATAAATAAATAAAATCTTATTTAAAAAAAAAAATTTGTATACTGCTTTTAATGGTAATTTGCTTTTATCTTTCTTGGGTTAAGGCATATTTGTCATTTCAGGAAAACATTTTAATCTATATTTCTATGAAAAGTATCATTATGTGGTGTAACCTAAATATAATAGCCACTTGAGACATGTACATTATGATCTTACAATATCGCATATATCTAACTATATTCCCAATGCTATTCTTTACATCCCTGTGACTATTTTGTAATCACCAATTTGTTCTTGTTAATCCTGTCACCACTTTTACCCAGTGCCCTAACCCTCCTTTCTTCTGGCAACCATCACTCTAATCTCTGTATCTATGAGCCATGTTTCTATTTTGTTTATAATTCTTTTAAAAACATTTATTGTTTTTTAGAGATTGAGAGAAAGAGTGAGAGCAAGAGAGAAACATTGATTTCTTGTTCCTCTTACTGGTGCATTCACTGGTTGATTCTTGCCTTAACCAGGGATCTGACCTGCAACCTTGGCATATTGAGATGATGCTCTAACAAACTGAGCTGCCCTGGCCAGAGCCTGTTTGTTCATTTATTTTGTTCTTTAAATTCTACATATAAGTTAAATTATATGGTATTTGTCTTTCTCTGACTATCAATTAGCATAATACCTCTAGGTCCACTCATGCTGTTGCAAGTGGTAAGGTTTTGTTTATATTTTGTAATATTCAATTGTATATATGTACCACAACTTTTTTATTCATTTGTTTATTGATGGGCACTTGGATTGCTTCCACGTCTTAGCTGTTATAAATAATGCTGCAGTAAACATAGAGGTGCATATATTCTTTGGAATTAGTGTTTTGGGTTTCTTCGGATATATACCCAGAAGGGGAATCCCTGGGTCATAAGGCAGCTCCATTTTTAATTTTTTAGGGAACTTCCATACTATTTTTTGCATGGCTGCACTAATCGACATTCCTACTAACAGTGCATGAGAGTTCTTTTGTCCCACATCCTCTATACTTGTCTGTTGATTTATTGATGATAGCCCTACTGACAGGTATGAGGTGATAATTTCAATGTGGTTTTAATTTGCATTTCTCTAATGATTAGTGATGTTGAGCATCTTTTGGTATGTCTATTGTCCACCTATCTATATGTCCTCTTTAGAGAAGTCCCTATTTGGGTCCACTGCCCATTTTTAAAATTGGGTTGTTTGGTTTTTTTGGTGTTGAGTGTATGAGTTCTTTATAAATTTTGAATATGAACCCCTATCAGAAGTATCATTGGTGAATATCTTCTTCCATTCAGTTGGCTGTCCTTTTGTTTTGTTGATGGTTTCCTTTGCTGTGCAAAACTTTTTAGTTTGATGTAGTACCATTTTTTTAAAAATTTTGTTTTGTTTCCCTTACCAAAGAGAGATGTTAGAGAAAATATTGCTATGAGAAATGTCTGAGATTTTACTGCTATGTTCTCTTCTAGGAGTTTTCTAGTTTTGTATCTTACATTTAAGTCTTAAATTCATTTTGAGTTTATTCTAGTGTATGGTGTAAGGAGGTGGTCTAGTTTCACTTTTTTTGCATGCATTTGTCCAGTTTTCCCCACACATTTGAATTGACAGCCTTTACCCCATGGTATATTCTTATCTCCTTTGTCAAATATTAATTGACTGTAGAGGCATGAGGTTATATCTGGGCCCTCTGTTCTGTCCATTGATCTATATGACTGTTTTTGTGCTAGTACCATGCTGTTTTGATTACTATATACTTGTAGTATAGTTTGATATCAGGTAGCATGATATCTCCAACTTTGTTCTTCTTTCTCAAGATTTCTGGGGCTGTTCAGTGTCTTTTGTGGTTCCATATAAGTTTTTTGGAATATTTGTTCTAGTTCTGTAAAATAATGCCATTGATATCTAGATAGAAATCACATTGAATCTATAGATTGCTTTGGGTAATATGGACATTTTAATTATGTTAATTCCTATCCATGAACATGGTATATACTTCTACTTACTTGTATCTTCCTCAGCTTCTTTTTTCAGTATCTTATAATTTTCCGAGTACAGGTCTTTTACCTCCATGGTTAAATTTATTCTTAGTTACCTTATTTTTTTCGTTGTTATTGCAATTGTAAATGGGATTGTTTTCTTAGTTTCTTTTTCTTGATAGTTCATTATTGGTGTATAGAAATACCCCTGATTTCTAGTTATTAATTTTCTATCCTACTTTACTGAATTCATTTACCAATTCTAGTAGTTTTTTGGTGGAGTCTGTAGGGTTCTCTCTATATAGTATCATGTCATCTGCAGATAATGACAGTTTTACTTCTTCCTTTACAATTTGGATGTTTTTTATTTCTTCTTGTCTGATGGCAGTGGCTAAGACCTCCACTACCGTGCTGAATTAGAGTGATGAAAGTGGACATCCCTGTCTCGTTCTGGTCTTAAGGGAAACACTTTTACTTTTCCTCATTGAGTATGGTGTTAGCTCTGGGTTTGTGTGGATCGGGTAGTATGAATGACCTCTACTATGTTGAGATATGTTCCCTCTATTCCCATTTTGCTTAGTTATCATAAGTTGGTGCTGGATTTTATTAAATGCTTTTTTTTTGCATATATTGATATGATCATATGATTTTTATCCTGCATTTTGTTTATGTAGTATATCACTTTAATTGATTTGAGGATATCATACCACCCTTTCATCCTAGGAATAAATCCCACTTGATCATAGTGTATGATCTTTTTAATGTGTTGGTGAATTCTATTTGGTAATTCTTTGTTGGGGATTTTTGCATCTAAGTTCATCAGGAATATTGGCCTATAACTTTCTTTCTCTGCAGTATCTTTATCTGGTTTTGGAACTAGAATAATGTTGGCCTCATAAAATGAGCTTGCAAGTCTTCCCTACTCTTGAAATTTTTGTTATAGTTTATAAAGGATAGGTGGTGTTCTTTGGATGTTTGCTAAGATTCACTTGTGAAACCATCTGGTCCAAAAGTTTTATTTGTTGGAATTTTTTTTATTTCTGCCTCAATTTTGTTGGTTGTAATTAATCTGTTAAGATTTTCTATTCTTGATTCAGTATTGGGGGATTGTATGTTTCTAGGAATTTATCCATTATTTCCAGATTATCCAACGATGTGTAGGCATATAGTTGTTTGTAATATCTTCTGATAGTCCTATATAGTTCTGTGGTGTCAGTTGTTACTTCTCTTTCATTTCCGATTTTATTTATTTGGGTCCTCTCTTTTTCTTGATGAATTTGATTAAATGTTTATCAATCTTGTTTATCTTTTCAAAAACCAGCTCTCAGTTTCATTGACCTTTTATACTGTTTTATTAGACTCTTTTATTTCCACTCTGATCTTTATTTTTCCTTCTTTCTACTCACTTTAATTCCTTTAGGTGTAAGGTTAGATTGTTTGAGACTTTTCTTGTTTCTTGAGGTATGCCTGTATTGCTATGAATTTCCCTCTTAGGATTGGTTTCACTGTGTCACATAGATTTTGGGTTGTGTTTTCTTTTTCATTTGTCTCAAGGTCTCTTGATTTCTTTCTTGATCTCATTGTTAACCCTTTCATTGTTTAGTAACATGTTATTTAGTCTCCATGTGTTTGTGTTTTTCAGTTTTTTTCCTTGTAATTGATTTCTAGTTTCATATCATTGCATTTGAAGAAGATACTTAGTATGATTTCAGTCCTTAAAAATTGATTGATATTTGTTTTGTGTCCTAAGGTGGTTTATCCTGGAGTATGTTCCATGTGCATTTGAAATGTATATTCTGCTGATTTGGGGTGAAATGCTATGAAAATACCAATTAAATCCTTCTGGTCTAGTGTGCCATTTAAGGCCACTGTTTCCTTGATATTTAGTGTCTGGAGGATGTATCTATCCATTGATGTCCATGAGGTGTTAAAATCACCTACTATTAAAAGAAAAATCCCCAAGTGTATTACTGTTGAACTCTTTCTATGTTGGGTGCATAAATGCAAGGATTATATTGACTCTTATAGCCTGTATTTTAAAGTCTGTTTTGTCTGATGGAAGTATTGCTACTCTGGCTTTATTTTCATTTTTTAAAAAGATTTTATTTATTTGTTTTTAAAGAGAGTGGAAGAGAGAAAGAAAGAGAGGTAGAGAAACATCAGTGTGTGAGAGAAATGTCAATGGGTTACCTCTCAGCCTCCAACTTAGGTACATACACTGACTGGGAATCGAACCAGTGACCATTTGGTTTGCAGGCCAGCACTTAAGCCACATCAGGCAGGGCTGTTCATTTTTATGTGCATGAAATATCCTTTTCTATCCTTTACTTTCAATCTTTGTGTGTCTTTTGCTCTGAGGTGGGTCTCTTGTAGACATTGTATACTATATAGGTCTTGCTTTCTTATCCATTCAGCTACCCTGTGTCTTTTGATTGGACCATTTAATGCATTTACATTTAAAATGATTATTGATAAGTACATATATCTATTGCTATTTTATTCTTTATATTTATATTACCCTTTTTTCTTCCTTTTTCATAAAGAAGTCCCTTTAATATTTCTTGTCATACTGGTTTGGTAGTGATGAACTACTTTAGCTTTTTCTTGTCTGGGAAGCTTTTTATTTCTCCTTCAGTGTTAAATAATAGTCTTGTTGGGTAGAGTAGTCTTGGTTGCAGGTCCCTTGCTTTTCATCACTTTGAATATTTCATGCAAATTCCTTCTGGAATGAAATGTTTCTATTCAGAAATCAACTGCTAGTCCTAGGGGAGCTCCCTTGTAGATAACTAACCTTCACTTACTTTTAAGTTTCTTTCTTTATTTTTAACCTTTACCATTTTAATTATGACGTGTCTTTGTGTGGGTCTCTTTGGGTTCCTCTTGTTTGGGACTTTCTGCACTTAGTGGACTTGTATGGCTTCTTCAAGTTAGGGAAGTTTTCAGTCATCATTTCTTCAAGTAGGTTTTCAATCTTTTGCTCTCTCTCTCTTCTGGTACCCCTATGATGTGGATTTTATCCCAAAGGTCCTTTAGACTATCCTTATTTTTAAAACATTTTTTTTTTTCCTTTTTGCTGCCATGATTGGGTGTTTTCTACTACCTTGTTTTTCAGATTGCTGATTCGATCCTTTGCTTCATCTAATCTGTGGTTGGTTTCTTCATTTCAGGTATTGTGTTCTTTATTTCTGACTGGTTCTTTTTATGGTTTCTTTTTTTATGTCCCTGTTTTATGCTTATTGTTGCTTTGTTGAAGTTCTCTCTGAGTTCATCCATTCTTTTCCTAAGTTTCTTGAGCATCCTTACAAACATCATTTTAAACTCTGTGTCTGGTAGATTACTTGCCTCAACTTAATTTAGTTTTTTTTCTGGGGATTTCTCCTATTCTATTTGAGGCATGTTGCTTTTCTCCCCATTTTTGCTGCATCTTTGTATTTGTTTCTATATATTAGGTAGATCTGCTACGTTTCCCAGTCTTGGTATGGTGGCCTTATATAGTAGGTATCCTGTGGAGCTCATTAATGCCGTCTCTTTGATGACCTGAGCTAGGTGCTCCAAGAATGTCCCTTGTGTGGGTTACATGAGCCATACTTTTGTAGAGTCTTGATTGCTGTTGGCCTACCTGTGGGTTGGGGTTGTTCCTCAGGGTGGCTGGCTGTGAGCATTGATCCCAACCACAGTGTACAAGCTGCTGTGCTGGGTCTGACCCCATGAAGTGGCATTTGCCCCAGAAGGGTAAGTTTCCTGCTGAGATCTCCCTTTGGGTGTGCCACTTGTGAAGTTAATTAGGTCTGTTCTAATGTGGTTGAAGCCCACCACTGAGTGTTTTGGTTTTGGGGCCTTTGGGGTGGGACTGTAGTGCAGATCGGTGTCAGATAGTGCCTGTGAGTGGCCTTAGGCTACCTGTTTGGAGCTACAAAGTGATCCAGTTTGTGGCTATTTTCCGTTGGGCCTAGGTGTACACTGGAGGGCCAAGCTACACACGAAGATTGGCCCCTGCCAGCACCTAGCCTTTGGTGTGCAGGTCAGCAAAAGGTTTAAGGCACTCCAAGCTATGCCTGTACCTACCTACTGCCTGATTGTTAGGCTCAGCCACTGAAAGAGCCTCTGGCAAGATTTCCTTTTATTGTGACTGAATAATGTTTTATTGTGTGTATATGCATATATATATATTTTATTATTTTTTGCCTTTTTTTTTTAGGTACTACATTTAAGAGATCATACAGTATTTGTCTTTGTCTGCTATCATACTACAGTTTTGTAAAATGTTACAAGTGGGGGAAACTGAGTAAACTGCACACTGTATCCCTGCATTATTTCCTATAACTCTGTCTGACTTGACAATTGTTTCAAATAAAAATTTCAGTTCAAAATTGGAAAAGGGAGGAATCTATTCAGGATGGAGGATATAGATCTTTCACTGCCTGCTGAACTACCAACTTCGATACTGTTATATTCAGGAAGGCATATACATTTCAGTTAGTCTCTGTTCTCAGCAGGTTTAACTATCATTTTTATAATTCATTTTGGATACTGTTTATACTAAGGACTTTGTTTCTTCTGCCTTCACCTTACTCTGTCATTCCCCGCCAAGTATTATAATTCAGATGTTTTAAGTCCTTAAAATAAATGCTTTATCAAAAGAATATCTGTTAAATAATAGGGATCTGCTGTGTAGATAAAACTGTTACATATATAATACCACTTACTGGTATTTTTTTGTGTCTACACTATCAGTGAAGGCTGCTGCTCATGATCAGAAAATACCATATGTAAAACTTAATGTGCTTTTTACCCAAAATATAAATCTGTCACAGACTATTATTGTTAAAGTATCCCTATTTCTTCCTTGATGATTTATTTTTGGTACTTTTTAGGGATTTGAATGTTTTAAAACCACCATTTTAATCAAAACTCTTATTTTTGTTTTCCAGAACCAAAAGGTTTGGATCACTTTGTCTTTGATTTTTCTCTGTTTAAAGGTAATTTGCTTGTAGAATTTACTAGTCGTACAGACCGAATACAATTTTTTGTTTGGGGTGGCAATCTATATTTGGTTGTTAAAATAGAAATTATATCACATAATAGGTAAGCCTTTTCTTTTATGTCTTTTTATTTGCCTCAGAAAATGTATATGACTTATGCTATGGAAGTAAATAAAAAAATAAATTCAAACTACATTTCTAGTTTATGCTCCATAGAATACATTTTCCAGAAACTTATGACAAATCTCTGCCTGCCCGAAATTGTATTTTGCTCACAGGTTAAACTCTCGGAGCCATGGGAATAAAGGCTCAGCGCCCTCGATGTTTTTTTGACATCGCCATTAATAATCAACCGGGTAAGAAGATTAATTTTCCCATTTAACACTTGTAAATGCGTATTTAAAATTTTAAAATAGTAAGAAAGTTTAAACCAACTACCTCTTTTTTTTTTTTTTAAGCTGGAAGAGTTGTCTTTGAATTATTTTCTGATGTGTGCCCCAAAACATGCGAGAACTTTCGTTGTCTTTGTACAGGTTTGTTGACGTTTCACTTGCCCTAATAGTAGTCCCATTTTTAGTTAAACACACAGACTTCTTTGTGCGTGTACCTTTTTCTCTTAACATGCAGATTATGCAACATTGACTAGGATATCAAAGTAATTCTTAGAAATATTAGTTGTAATGGGATTTTATTTGACATTGATTTCTACACTCTCCAGGAAAACGTGATGTTTTAAAATAAATTTTTAAAAAATTCCTGAGGAAAGTGAAAAGTCTATAGTTTAGAAAAGTCTCTATGGTTCTGTATTTTAGAGGGTGAAAATTTTCATCATTAACTATACTTTAGTATACTTCCATGACTTTCTTCTAAATGGCCTACTAATTTTCCTTCTTTATAGGTGAAAAGGGAACAGGCAAATCAACTCAGAAGCCATTACACTATAAAAGTTGTCTCTTTCACAGAGTTGTTAAAGATTTTATGGTTCAGGGTGGTGACTTCAGTGAAGGTAAGACTTTGGTTCCCAAAAAAGAAAATTTTATATTCTTTGTTAATTATAGATCTCAAAATTAGACAAATTTTAGAGGTACTATTCAGTTTTCTTCTCATCCCATTTAGTTTTTGCTCTAACGATTAGAAGTACTCATAGAAATAGATAAAAGGAAGGAAGCACAGGAAATAATTTCACCTTTGGTGCATGAATTAATTTCAGAAATTTGCTTCTGTATAAAAAAATAAAATACTGTATTTATCTTTTAGTAACCTACCAGTGTATGTGTTTGTTTTTGTCACAGCTAGTAATCCTTAACTATTAGTTATAAAAACACTGAAATTTTATTTTAAAGACACTTTGAAAAATGTAATTTCTGTTAAAAACCTAAATAATCACCATTAGAGTCTGGCTGTTCTTTTTGTTTGTTTGTTTTTCACATATCTTAATAGACTTGGTCATAGTCTTGCTATTATGTCATAATGTAATTTGAGATCTTGTCAGTGCTGACTTTATGATTTGCTGTGAACCTTTGAGTATTATTGTTTCGAAGTAATCCAAGCAGTAACTTTCTAAGAAACACTTTGTTGAGGTAGCACCTTCGAGGAAATGACTGTCTTGAGAGTTCTGAGAGTATGTTTTTCATTCCTAGGAAATGGACGAGGAGGAGAATCTATTTATGGAGGATTTTTTGAAGGTAAAAAAGGTTTCCTTTTATTTTAAATTGTGGGGTGTGTTTTCTTTTTGCCATTTAATCATTATTTATTTTTCAATTACAGTTGAAATATTATATGAGTTTCAGGTGTACATCCCAGTGGTAGTTATTAGAATGTAACTGACTACATTCCCTATGGTGTGTACTTCACATGCCCATGGCAGTTCTATAACAACCAATTTGTACTTCTTAATCCCTTCACCTTTTTGACCCATTCCCCCAACCCCACTTCTATCTGACAACCCTCAAAATGTTCTCTGTAGGTATCTATGGGCAGTCTTCTTCAGCACCTCTTGTAAAGCAGTATTAACATCCATTGCACATCCAACAGCAATGCATTCTGCAGCCATGGAAATGGGGTATGGGTAGAGCCGAATCTTTAATACACTCAAGACTCTGCCCCCACTCAACTCTGGGGTGTTAGGGAAGGAGCTGAGTAATATCTTCTTTATCCATTTGTGTATCAGTGGACACTTAGGTTGCTTCCATATTTTGGTTATTGTAAATAATGCTGCAGTGAACATAGGGGTGCATATATCTGTTTGAATTAGTGTTTTTTTTTTCTTGGGATATATATACCAGAAGTGGAATTACTGGATTTTATGATAGTTCTATTTTTAATTTTTTGAGGAAACTCCATACTTTTTTTCATAGTGGTTGTACCAATTTACATTCCCACCAACAGTGCACAAGGGTTCCCTTTTCGCCACTTGTCATCCATGCCAGTTGTTACTTTTTTGTTGTTGTGTTTTTGATAATAGCCATTCAGACACATGTGATATGATATCTCATTGTAGTTTTGGTTTTTATTTCCCTGATGCTTAGTGATGTTGAGTATCTTCATGTGTCTGTTGGCCATCTGTATGTCTTGGAATAATGTCTATTTAGGTCTTCTGCCCTTTTGGTAATTGATTATTTAGAAGGGGGTGGTTTTATGTGTATGTGTATGCTGAGTTATATGAGTTCTTCGCATACTTTGAATATTGACTATCATATAATTAATTTGCAGATATTTTTCACTGAATGGTAGGCTGCCTTTTTGTTCTGTTGATGGTTTCCTTTTTTAGTGCAAAAGCTTTTTAAGTTGACATAGTTTTATTATTTTTGCTTTTGTTACCCTTGATTGAGGACACAGATCCAAAAAAAATATTGCTATGACCAGTGTCACAGAGTTTACTGCCTCTGTTTTTCTTTTGGGAGTTTTATGGTTTCTAGTCCTAAATTTAAGTCATTAATTCATTGAGTTTTTCTATATTATTTAAGTGGCTTAGTTTCCTTTTTTGCTTTGTGTGTCCAGTTTTTCCATCACCATTTATTGAAGACACGTCTTTCTCATTGTATATTTCTGTCTCTTTTGTCTATAATAAACTCTTAGAATTATAATGCTAGAACAGGAACTTCCATAGCTTGATCTTAATCCGTCTTTAACTTATTTTTTAAGCCAATTTAAAATTTTTTAAAGTGAAATGTATTTGACATACCAAATTATATTAGTTTCAAGTGTACAGCATAGTGATTTGACATTTAAATATCTTTACAAATGATCACTACATTGAATCTAGTAACCATCTGTCACCATTCTAGATTATTACAGTGTTATTGACTATATTTCTTATGCTGTACATTAATTGACCGTTTAAGTGTAGGTTTATTTCTAGACTCTCTTTTGTTCCATCTATGTGTCTGTTTTTGTGCCAGACCCATACTGTTTTGATTACTATAGCTTTGTTTGAAATTGGGGGGTGTGATACTCCAGCCTTGTTCTTTCTCAGTGTTGCTTTGGCTGTTTATAGAGTCTTTTCTAATGCCATACAAATTTTAGAATAATTTGTTTTAGTTCTGTTAAAAAAAGTCACCCTGGCTGGAATGGTTCAGTGGATTGATTGAGTGCCAGCCTGCAAATCAAAGGGTCACCAGTTCCATTCCCAGTCAGGGCATATACCTGGGTTGTGGGCCAGGTCCCCAGTAGGGGGCGCTCAAGAAGCAACCACACGTTGATGTTTCTCTCCTTTCTCCCTCCCTTCCGCCCTTTAAAAATAAAATCTTTTTTAAAAAAACCATTGGTATTTCCCGTTGAATCTGTTTATTGCTTTGGGCAGGAAACATTTCAACAATATTGATTCTTCTAATACATGAGCATAGTATATTTTTCTATTTATTTGTGTCATGTTCAATTTCTTTCATCAGTGTTTTACAGTTTTCAAAGTACAGGTCTTTCACTTCCTTGGTTAAATTTATTCCAGTATATTATCTTCAGCTTTACTGAATGTATTTATTAGTTCTAATAGTTTTTGTTTTGTTTGTTTTGTTTTGTTTTGGTGGAGCCTTAGGCTCTTCTATATATAGTATCATGTTATTTGCTAATTTTGAGTTTTCTGTATCAATTTGGATGCCTTTTATTTGTTTTCTTGCCTAATTGCTGTGGCCAGTACCTCCAATACTATGTTGAATAAAAATAGCAAGAGTGGGCATCCTTGTCTTGTTCCTGATCTTAGAGGGGAAGCTTTCAGCTTTTTTTACCATTGAGTGTGATGTTAGCTGTGGGTTTGTCACACATGGCTTTTATTATATTGAGGTATTATGTTCCCTCTGTACCCACTTTGTTGAGTTTTTTTATCGTAAATGGGTATTGAATAATCTTAACCTTTATTAAAGGAGATTCAACAGTTTTTCTTAGTAACTACATTTTTAGTGGGTCCATTTTTCTATGATGACTTTTTTAAACTTTGATATTCTAAAATTTAGCTATAGTTTTTCCCAAATATTAAGTTTTCTCACTGGAATTTTTTATTGATGCCAAGATCTTTATTGGAAGACTATAAACCTTTGGGGTTCAGTGAATTTTGTTTCAGATTCCACTTATACTTAGTTCTTATCCTAATCCAAGAGGAGACTGCAAGCTGCTCTCTTCGCAATAAGTGATGCTGTGACAGAGATTAATTTAACGAGTACGTCGCTGTGCTCAGAATAATATGTGCCCTTTTGTGTTCAGAAATGAAATAAATGGTGCCCTCTTTGGCAGCACATACACTAAAATTGGAATGGTACAGAGATTAGGATGGCCCCTGTGCAAGGATGACATGCAAATTGTGAAGCATTCTGTAGTTTTAATTCTCCTTCCAAAAAAAAAAAAAGAAAGAAATGAAATGAAATATAAAACAATGCTACCTGGATTCTTTCTCTTGCTTTTTAGGGGAGTTTCACTTTTTGTTTATATAAGAAAAGAAAGTTGTATTGTCTTTTCTAAAAAAGTAAAAAAAAAAAGTAAAGGACAGCTATAAATGGAAAGAAAGGGGGTTGATAGACTATTTCAATTTTATTTCCAGGGATTGAAAATTAGAAATATTTTAATCAAAAAAGATGGGAGAAGGAATTGGTTAATATTTGATTCTTCTTTTAACTTCAGTTTATCTAAATTTTGTCTGGCTCTTTGCTAGAGCACATGATATGAACACAAGGTACGAAGAGGAGTACAAATGGTTTTGGGTGACAATGCAAGCCTGTTATATAACTGAAAACTTTGCTTCTCTTTAGATGAGAGTTTTGCTGTCAAACACAACAAGGAATTCCTCTTGTCAATGGCCAACAGAGGAAAGGATACAAATGGTTCACAGTTTTTCATGTAAGTTTTTATGATCTAACAGCTTAAAATATTCTTCCTTTGTTGTGTCTTTCTCTATGTGCCTGCCTTTGATCCCTAGTAAATAGAGGAAGGATCCATAAGGGAGAGAATTTTTAAAGAAGAGAGAACAAAAAAATAATTGAAGAAGGAAATATTGTTGAAAGGGAGTTGAATTGTACTGCTAAAGTTTTCAGTGATGAAAACTTGTTAAGGAGACACAGGGGCCAGCTAGAAGGGGTAGCGTTCCCACTGGCCATATTAGAACAATTTGACCATCAAAATAATGGTAATATTGGATTATCACATGAAATAGAAATCCAGGAGTCTTTATAGATATGAAAAATGAATGAGTAATGGGAAAAGCAGAAGCTGTTTCATAGTAAAATGTCAACTCATAAATGTAAAAAGAATGCTATAGTAGAAAAATCACCATTTTTCTCAGTAATAATTGATTCAGGAGAGAATGATCTATAGGTGGTAAATTTAGAGGGCATATTTAATAAGAAAAAGTATTGACAGTGTTTCTTCATAAATTAGTCAACTACAAAGAGTTAAATACAACATTCTTCATTATTTAAAGATTCTGTATTTGTGAATTTGCCTACTCACTAAAATATGTTTGTAACCCCAAAGTCAATACTGCTGGTTTTCCAATTCTGACTACAAAAAATTCGTGACGAGGGCTCTTGTTGGCAGTGCCTGTTTTTTACTGTGTCCTGTGGGTACAGATTTGCTCTCCCTTTCAAAAGCCTTAAATTCTCCTGGTGTTAGAAGAACTTAATCTGTCAGCACTAGCGTATTCTAGTGTTTTCCTATTTTCTATTAGTAACTCTTCTTCAACAGTGAAAAACCTGGCTCCCATTGTCTTCAAAATTCCTATTCATTTGCTGAATCTTAAAACCAAAAATTTGCCATCCTATATCATTGAAAAGTAACCTATTAACTAGAGTTCACTATTAATTTATAGCTATTTTTGTCTTTAGAGTATTTATTTAGTTAAAATACCACATTTAAGAGTTACTTGGATTATTATTTTTTGGTGTGAATTTTATGTGGTTGTGTGACTCAAAACATGTTAGATTCATTTACTTCTGATTCTGTTTCATTTTATTCTCCCTCTCACCATGTTGTTTTATTTTTTACTTTTTTTAAGTTTATAAAACATTAACATGATTCCAAAAGTCAAAACAAAAAGAATTCTCTCACTTAGTATCTCTCACTTAGCTCTTCACTCCATTCCCATTTCCCCATTTTTCACCCCATTTCCACCCATCCGTACTAGTAACCAGCCTCATTAGTTGCTTCTTTATCTTCCTGTATTTCTTTTTGCAAGCATAAGCAGAGATACATATATATATATATTTTTTTTTATTATCCGTTTTTTCTTACTCCGTATATAGCATATTATATATAATTTGCTCTTTCACTTAATAATAATATATCCTGGAAATCACTCCATATCAGCTCATAGAGACCTATCTCACTCGTTTTGCAGCTGCATAGTACTCTATTGTGTGTATAGAGTGTGGTGCAAAAGTAGGTTCACAGTGCATATGGAAAATAGTACAGTAATTAATTAACAATGAAAGAATGAACTGCTACTTGTACTCACAGCTGTAAACCCACTTTTGCCCCACTCTGTACACTGTAGAATAAGGGTCTTCATGATTTTTAATTGTAAACAACTTTATCATGTTTGTTGTAGAAAAATTAGACAACATACATAAAAAGGACAACGATCCCACCCCCAGAGCATCTTTCTAATAAAATGTATGTAGAGTGTTGATACTCTATAATCAACTTTTGGATATGATACAAATCTTCTTGCACATCACTAAATATGAATTAACATTTTAATGGCTACATGTTAATCCATTGTTTAAATGTACTGTTCTTTATTTATTTAACCTAATTTTTGAGCATTTGGTTTGACTTCCTTTTTTTTCAGATTGCTGCAGCGATGAACATTGTACCTATTATTTGATGCACTTTTCATTTCTTTTATATGAGTTGCTAGAAGTTTACTTACTAAAATATTTCCACATTTTTAAGTCTTTCCATGTTTATTGCTGTATTGACTTCCAAAAAAGAAGAATATTTTACTTATCAGCAGTAAATGCCAATTTTCCCAGATCCTTAACAACACTGAATATTATCATTAATTTTTCTTTTTTATGTAAAATTCTCCCTGTGCTAACCAAAATCCCTATGTTAAGTTCATACAATCTTGCAAGTATATTCTCTGGATCTTCCCTGTATGTGTTGATTTCTCCTTACCTCTTTCCATTTCTAGATAACCCTTCTTTGCTTTTCCTATATTCTGTTGTTGTTTGAAAGGAAACAACTTCAATTTTTAATTAAAATTATTTTAAATCTTGGTAACCTATATAAAATTTGCAATTTTAGTCAATGGTCAATGGTATTAAATTTATACTGCTGTGTAACTATCACCACTATTTCCACAATTATTTCATCATCCTAGAGACTAACCATTTCCCTTTGTCCCCTGCCTCTGATAACTTCTATTCTACTTTCTGTCTCTGAATTTTCCTATCCTGATTATATAAATGGAACATACAATTATTTGTCCATTTCACTTAGCATGTTTTCAAGGTTCATCCATATTATAGCATGTATCAAAACTTCATTCCTTTTTATGGCTGAATATCATCTTCATTATATGTACATACCACATTCTGTTTATTTATATTCATCTATTGATGGGAATTGGATTGTTTGTATCTTTTGGTTATTGTGAATTATGCTGCTTAGGACATTGGTGTACATATATTTGTTTGAGTCCCTGTTTTCAATTCTTTTGGATATATACCTAAACGCTGAACTGCTGGATCATGTGGTAATTTATGTTCAGCTTTTTGAGAAGCCATCAAAATGTTTTCCACAGTGATTGCATCATTTTGTGTGTCCACCAGCACTGTACAAGAGTTCCCATCCATTCTTCCATATCCTCATCTTACTTTTTTACCACTTTGAGAATCATCATGAAAGTACTGTGAAATTGCTTTACAAAACTGGACTACAAATAAATGCTGTTGAGCAAGTGAATTTGTAAATACAGAATCTGTGTAGTGAGGATTGAACATATCTAGATGCAAATTATATATGTGTGTATGTATATACTGAAAAATAATGTAATACAAATACATAAGGTAAACATCTAGATTTTTACTTTTTTTAGGTGCTTTTAGCAAGTGCAAGTGAGCATAGCTGTTATAGTAAGAAAACAATAGGTTATTAGTTTTAAAAATATGGTGCACTTTTAAAAATACACATACATGTTAGTTAGATTTTTTTTAGTAGTATTGTGTGTGCTTTAACCAAAGTTTAGCTTAAATTATGTTTCTTCTTTCAAATTTCTAACGTCGTTTTTGATAAGATTTTTACAAAATAATAAATCTTATACAATGCCCATCTTCAATTTATTGTACCAGTATGTCCTGGTAGCTAGCTACTCAAGTAGCGGCCTTCTTAATGACAAAGCTTTTTAAGACTGATGTGGAGAAAGAAAACATTTTAAAAAATTATTTCATTTGCAAAGAGGTACTTTTTCTTTCTTGGGGTTTTCTTCAGAGTTTTAATCAAGATCCTTTTCTTCAGCATAAAGTTTACTTTTATGTCAGAGGTAACAAACTCAAAGGGCTACAGATCTTAGACAAGTGATGTAAGTAAAGACTGCTGGGACAGGAAACTAAACTGTTAGTCTCTATATTAAAGAAGAAAGGGATTCTCAGCCTGGCCAATTATTTCCATGTACTGGATGCCACATCTTCCAGGTTTCCAAAGGGTCTGTAATCTGGATTTTTATGTAAAAGTATGCAAAAGTTTAAATGTGTTGGCAGGTAATAAAATAATTTATAAATACTATACAGATTGTTTCTGTTCAGTTTCAACAGAAAATGTGTGAGGGCCATCAGAAGATGATTTGTGCTTTAACTGTTCAAAATGTTAAGATTAAAAACACTATTGTTAAAAATCCATAAACTAGTGAAATGGTTTGACAGCTTTGGTATGTCCAGACAGTAGAGCATTATACAACCCTGAGAAACATGGATGGATAGAAATAACACCAAAATGTTAACTTTAAATACATGTAAGTGTTCAACAATGTTTAGGTATTAATTTTATAATCAGAACAAGTTTTTTGAAAATTCATTATGTGGAAAGCATCTTGCATTCTATTCTACTTAAGGTTAATGTAATTAGAGTCTATGATGTTAATATATTACATGATTTGTTTGCAACTTTGTTTCCAATGCAGTTATTTTCTTTTCCTTTTTAGAGATGCTAACTTTGTTTTTCTCTGACTTTGTTTTTATCCTTCTGTCTGATGATTTCCAAAAGAACAACGAAACCAACTCCTCATTTAGATGGGTAAAGATTATTTTAATTTTATAGCCTACTTTAAATTAATATTAAAATAAGAAGCTTTTATTTAATCACTTTTACTTGACTCTTTAGGCATCACGTTGTTTTTGGGCAAGTGATTTCTGGTCAAGAAGTTGTAAGGGAGATAGAAAACCAGAAAACAGACGCAGCTAGCAAACCGTTTGCTGAGGTGCGGATACTCAGTTGTGGAGAGCTAATTCCCAGATCAAAAGGTAAGAGCAAGCACATATTTCTGATCATTCTTATGCACACACAACAAGCAGACACTCTAAATAGCTGGCATAAGATTCACACTAAAGTGAATATAAATATGAGGTTTTGGTGTTTTGAACATGTTTTTGTTTTTTTAAACGTGTTTTTATCTTTATACTTTCATTTACTGTGGAACCATTTAACTTTTT
Source organism: Macrotus californicus (assembly GCA_007922815.1). Lineage (NCBI taxonomy): Eukaryota > Metazoa > Chordata > Mammalia > Chiroptera > Phyllostomidae > Macrotus > Macrotus californicus. The sequence goes on along the minus strand of VMDR010010271.1, from coordinate 13,501 downwards.
CTTACTATTAATTTACAGTAATTTGTCCTCCTGCTTCTACCTTTAAAAAGAACTCAGCTGTCTAAATAGAATGGAAAACAAATTCCTTTCTAAGGAAAGAGACAGTGTAAAGAAGATGACAATTGAAGAGAATAACATAAACTAGGAAACTTTAGGGGAATAAATTATTTCCCCTTTATGCATTGCATCTGGCATGTTTATGTAACTATTATAGTTATTACAGATAATTGGGTCTGACACTCTAAATAATGGGATTACTTTTAAAATTGTGTAGAAAACAATAAAATATTAAATTGGCTCTTCCTTCCATCCACTAATCCAGGGACCAATAACATCAATACTTAGTTTTTCATGATTAACAAAGGTGAGGGTCAACTATACTATTTTGCGATCCTCACAGTAGCCCTATAATATTATTTCCCCTATTTTATAGATGAAGGTATATTTACCACATCAGGGAACTAGGTCTCAAACCCCCCAAGCATGCTGATTCCAGATCTAGAGCTCTTACTGTTACGTTGCTAATTCATTGTTCGTTAACATTTCTTCCAGAATTGCCCTAAGCAGAACATTCTGTTCTGAAGTTTCAGGTATACTGATTTCCTCTGTAACATTTAGAAATATGCACATTTTGTTTTGTTTTAATTTTAAAAGACCCAACATGGTCATAGAGAAGTCTTATTTTTGATTTTTTTGTCTCTGCATTCCATTTTTATTCTGATGATTTCCTTTTCTTCTATGTCATATCAAATATGTACCTCATAAACCACTGCAGGAATATGCTGCAGCTATAATGGGACTGTGTATAACTTCTTGGTGTTCATGACTCTGGCTATCCCTTATTTACAGACAACAGGTATAGTGCACACTTTGTGTTCGCAAAGGTTCAGTAAAGAATGAGAGGTGTTGTTGAATATCTTAAATTTTTTAAATAAAATTTTATATTTCAATTTATTTTTCAGAATTTTAATCAAGTTAACATTAGATGAGTTTCAGGAATATAACATGATGATAAGGTATTCATATACCTTAATCACTGTTTTAAAAAGGAAAGAGTAAGAAGCCATCTGTATTAATGTGTGCAGATTTTAGACCCTGATGTTTAACTCTTCAGAGTGTTGTTTGTACAATTGGAATATTTTGTTTTAAAATATTATTTTTCCCATATCATCTAGGAAATCTTCATCTTTTATTCTCTACTAACAACTAGTTTTTTTCCTTCTTCTTACATTTTTTAGTCTTTAAAGTACTGTGCTAGGATTCATTCTCTGCTTATAAAGGTTAAGAATGCTGCCCTGGCCCGGTGGTTCAGTTGGTTGGAGTGCTGTTCCGTATACCAAAAGGTTGTGGGGTTTGATTTCCAGTCGGGGCGCGTCCAGGAGGCACCTGATTGATGTTTCTCTCTCACATCTGTCTCTGTCTCTGTCTCTCTCTTTCTTTCCTCCCTCCCTCTATCTTTACCCCTCTCTCTCCCCCTAAAATCAATAAACAAATCCTCAGGTGAGGACCAAAAACAAATTAAAAAATTAAGAATACTATGTAGTTTATTTAGAAGGATATTGAAGCACTAAAAAAAGCTTACATTTTAAACCATAAACAGTTATCATAGACTCTCGTAATTTTGGAGTGAAGACTCTTTGGGTATTAAAAGGTCAGTGTTTGAATATTTGCTGAAAGGATGAGAGTGTGAATGAATGCCACTGTTTAATATCTGTGCCCTTATTTTCACCTGAAGACCTAATTGCTAATTTTGCCCATGGTTTTCTGGCCAGGAAGTTGTACTGAAAGTTGATGTAGTATCTTAGTGTGTGTTCCTCAAATTCATGTTAAAGAAACATACCTTGCCCTTAATCAGTTTCAGCAGTTGAGGAAGATTTGCCCTTTTTAGTGTCTGCCCAGTAGTTCCTAAAGAAGTCAGATTTGTTTCTAGCCATACCTTCCATGCCTGTGCTAGTCAGGACGACGCTGTGGAAAAGAGGAAACGATCTTTGTGTTTGAGATCACACCGTTTGGCACCTGTTGTTTTATAGTCCTTTGAGTTACCATTGGTCAGAATGGATTTTGTCATGAATCTATGTAATCGTTTTTTTAAGGCAGAGCTGTGTCTTACATTTAGTTTATAAGTTTCATGGCCTCCTCACAATTTCAAATTGGGAATAGTCAGAAAGCTTACATTTAGAATCTTGTTTGAGAGATTAACACCCAAGTTTAAAAAGAAATAAATGCAGAATCTTTTTTTTCCCTTTTTCTAACTTCATGAAAGAAAACAAAAAGACTTCTGAAGAAATCTGGCTGTCTGGGCCCACCTGTAAATAGTCTTGGTGAGTCTGGGCAATCATCTTGGGCCTTTCCCCCTTTGCTGTTGCAAGATTGGCAGTTCTGCTTTTTGTGGCTATTTGAATGTGCTTGAGAAGGTTCAGAGTCAAAGAGAAGAACCTTCCAACATATGCTGAGGTAGAACACTGGAGACTAATAAAAGCTGCATCTCTGAGGCTTTCAAGGGACATAGTAGAGGGTAGAACACAGAGCTCCAGAGAGTGATACCACGACCTAGAATAAGGTATTCCCTGTTTTCAAGAGTTGGCTTGAACTCAAGTCATGCTGGTCTCTTCAGAGTTTAGTTGTTAAGAGAGGCCTGTCCACCAAGGCCATGCAACAAGAGATGGAGCCATTGCTATATTACAGAGTACACAGAAACACTAGTTCTGAATTGTGGCAACATATCAATAATTAAATAGTTATATGAGCAGAAATTTTGCACATATGTGGTAGGAAACAGATTGCTTGGCAGTTTAGAAAGAACACAGTAGAGGAAGCAGCTGGTAAATCTTGAACTTGGGAGACAGTGGAGAACACCAGAGTTGTTTCTATGGTTTCAGAGTCCCATTGCAGTGTCCTTATTCAGAAATTAAGGGTTGTGCTCATGGTACTCTTACTGGAAAATAGTAGGAAATTGTTGAAAAGAGGAGACCAGTGCTGTGGAATAAAAATACCTAAAGGAGACCTATTTTAGGGATACTTCTACTCTTTATCTCAAAATTTATTTTCATAATGTCCCAGAAATTTTCTTATTATAAAGGTTTCATGAAAAATTCATTGGTATATGCCCTGGCTGGTGTGTCTTGGTGGGTTGGGCATCGTCCTGCAAAACAAAAGGTCTCAGGTTTGTTTCCCACTCAGGGCACATGCTTGCTTAGGTTGCAGGTTCAGTCCCCAGTCAGGACACCTACGAAAGTCAATGTTTTTCTCTCTCTTTCTTCCTCCCTCCCTTTCCCCTCTGAAATCAGTGAGCATGTTCTTGGGTAAGGATAAGAAAGAAAAAAAAGAAAAATACATTGGTATAGAATCTATAGATCTCAAATAAAAATGTAAGGCAGCATTTTCTTCCCTTTTTTAGATTTATTTTGAATTTATTGGGGTTATATTGGTTAATAAAATTATATAGGTTTCAGACAGCATTTTCTTACCCTAGATTTTTACAAGTAAAATGTTGTGGAGTTTGTTGGTTTGTTTTTCAGTAAAGCCAATACCTAATTAGTAAGGTTGAACCACATCCTACCCTAGCTCCCCCTCAAAGGTCGGTGAACAGGTTTGGGAAATTATTTTACATAGTGATAAGCAAACTTCATAATTCTATACTAACCAGGAATGGCCCAAGAATTGAAAGTGTTACCATTTATAATTCCTTTTCATCCATTTTAATTAACTTTCATTGAGGTTTTGCTTTTAGTACTGTTTCATTTTGCCTTAAGGATACTTATGCTTATAAGATACTTTGAAGTAGATTTTGTGTAAGTGGTTAGGCAGAGAGGTAGGATTTTTTGGAGGAAGAGATAGCAACAGCTGTCATACTTAGAAGTTTAAAAATTTGTACTTTTAAATTTAATACATTCACTTCAAAAGTTCAAAATTTCAAAAGCATAAAAGTAGTCAGTAAAAATTCTCCCCATCTCTTCAGTTCCCATTCCCAAATTTTGTGCAGCATTCCACATGTATGTGATTGCTGATCATGTGAGACACATTTTTAGAAATGATATTAATAGATTATAGGGGTCATGCATTTGTAATTTTGGTAGACATTGCTACTAGAATATAGGAAAATAAATTTACACCCTTTGCAGAGCCACATATTATTAAACTAGTTAATCTTTGCCAGCCTAATAGGTTTTTTTAAAAGCTAGTTTTAATTTTCATTTCTCTAAGATGACTATTGTTAGCATTTCTTAAAAACATATTTATAATTATTTTTGTATTAACTTACAGCTAACTGCTATCCCCTGCCCCCATTTTTACTCATTCTGTTCTTTTCTGAAATTTCAATCCTTCTGTTTATTTCTGTTTTGTTTGGAAAATTTTCTTTAGCCACTTTTTAAGGATAGTTGTGCTGGTAACAGATTATCTTAGTTTTATCAAAATGTCTTTATTTAGTTTTCATTTGATGGATATTTTCACTGGTTGTAGAAATCTGGGTTGATCATTCTTTGAGCACATAAAAAAGTGTTATGCCACTTTCTTCTGGACTCTAGTTTTGTTTTGTTTTGTTTTGCTTTTAAAGGTTTTATTTATTTTCAGAGAGGAAGGGAGGGAGAAAGAGAGGGAGAGAAACATGAATTTGTGGTTGCCTGTCACATGCCCCTACTGGGGACCTGGCCTGCAACCCAAGCATGTACCCTAGATCAGGAATCAAACCAGCGACCCCCTGGTTTGCAGGCCGACACTCAGTCCACTGAGCCACACCAGCCAGGGCTAGACTCTCTAGTTTCATATGAGAAGTCTTTTGTCTTCCAAATCATTGTTCTTCTCTATAGGTAACTTAACTGCTCCTCTCTGCTTTCAATGTATATGTATTTTTTTTGTCTTTAGTTTTCAGAAATTTGATTTTGTGGGTTACCTAGAGTTAATCCTTTTTTAGGTTTGTTTACCCTCTTGAATATGTAGGTCTGTAGATTGGGCCAAATACAGGAAATTTTCTGCCAGTATTCTATTTCATTTTTTCAGCTTCAAACTTTTTCTCCTTCTTGGATTCTAATAAGACAAATATTTGATCTTTTGTTTATTGTTCTACATTTCTCTCAGGCTCTGCTCATTTTTTGTTTTTTTATGTATTTCTGATATTTAGGTCAGATCATTTCTATTGGTCTTCTGATTCACTGACACTTTCCTCTGTCATCTCCACTCTGCTATAAACTTGCTCCACTGAGCAAATTTAGTAGGTTTTTGTTATGTTTCATTTCTAAAATTTCCTTTTGGCACTATAACTTCTTTATTCCTGAGAGATTTTTTTCATTTTTATTCATTTGCTTGAAAAGTATTAGTAATTGCATGTTGAAGCATTTTTAAGATGGCTTCTTTAAAATCCTTGTCAATTTTAACTTCTATGTCTTCTGAGTATTAGCATTTTTTGATTGTCTTTTCTTACTAAGTTGTGATTTTCCTGGTTCTTCATATTATTAGTGATTTTTTTGTTTGTTTTTTCTATATCTTGAACATTTGGGGCATTACAAGACTCTGGATTCTGTTTATATTTTCTATTTTATCAGGCAGGTACCTTATTTAGGTTTAACATGTAGGTCCTGGCCTATTTTTGCAGACTGTGGTTTCAATGATAATTCAGTTTTCAGAGCCTTTGCAGTGCTCTTTCTGGTGTGCTTCATTTGTGTGCTACCCAGGGACCCTGCTGAAAACCTCAATGTATTCAACACTATAGTTTAATTCTCAAACCTTTTGCTGTATTAGTTCTGGTCAGTTTCACTTGGGGGTCTGCCCAGGACTTCATATATGTTTAAACAGTCCCTTTCTTCAGTTTCCTTCTTTCTGAAATCCATGCCATTTGCCAGTGCAGGGATAGGTTTCCTCCTTAGTGCCCACTTACATCACTCTGGCAGGGACGTGGGGGGATAATATATCCAATCAGGGGATATATTGGAAATTCAAGTTCTCCACCTCGTCTCTGCTGACATAATCAAGGAGTAGGCGATCCTTTCTTTTCCTTGTGTTTGCTCAGAGTATGGCAGGCATTGGTAATAATTTTTTTTGTCCTGCTAACTCATCCTTTTTCCAGTCCTCTGTTGGGAGAGAGCTTTTCTTGGGGCTTTTAAAAATATGTACCCATTGGTATCTCTGAGTTGGTTCTCCGGTGTGAAATCTAGGGTGTATTGGAGGCAAATAGAAAACTACCATGTCATCCTCCATAGATTCCTAGCCATTCTACAGATACTCTCACTACTTTTTCTTGACCCTATTTCTAATCCTAATAATAGTCAGTACTGCTTATTTTGAAAACATATATTTGTTCCATTTGATTGATACATTAGGAAACAATTTGAACATACTACAAATTTCAGCTTAGCTTGTGCATGATTTTGTCTATAAGAAACACTGAGTGAAGGCAGAAAATCATATCCAGCTGAACAGCTCCACAGGAATACATTAAAATCACACACGCACACACCTCAAACAGGTATTAAGCTACCTCAGTTCGTCACTTATGATGAGTCATACCTAAGCACAATCTGCTAAAACTTCCCATCTGCTTTCAGATCACTCTCTCCCACTACATTACAGTAACTCACAGCTGCAACCCTTCTGACTGATGTTTACTTCCACAAGCAAGCCCCAGGTCTTTTTCAAAATAAAGTACCTTATTGTCATATTTATTTATTAACCATCTAGCATGTGTAAAAATCTGCTGCCATTTTATTAGTTTTCTTTTTTTTTTAATGTGTTACTGAAGTTTTTGAATTTTGTGCCCCAGTTCCATTTTTTCCATAAGCCATGTGGTTTTATTGTGCTGTTTTTCATTGTACGGTGATTTATAGGAATACATATGTTGTGTAATAGAAGTGACTAGTTTTACAAAGCATTTCCACTTTACTTTTGTCCTTATTGACTGTACTCCTAAATTCAGATACAATTTACAGTCAGAGTTTCTAGAACATTTATTAAGCATATGTGTTTTTATGCTGTTCGCTATTCAATTTACACTAGTTAGTCTTATTTTCCAAATAGATTGTGAACTCTGAGGGCAAAGCACATGTCTTAAAAAGTTCTCTGTGGAACTTCCCCATGTACTCTACAGTTCCTTCTCCCCATGTCTTGGCATCCTGTTGAATATATATCTGATACTAATCACTTAAACATACTTGTTCATTTGAGAAAGATAAAATTTCGGTTAGATTTACAATGTTCCTAAATCATATTTTTAAATTTAAGGTAATACAGATTTTGAAACTAAAGTTACATTCTACTAATAGAATATAATATCAATAATGTCATGTCTCTAATTTTTGCCTTTTTACTAATCTGTTCTTTACTATCATTTCTTTTTCGATCATTTTCTTTTTCTTTCCTAAACAGATTCATAGGAGGAGGGCATGTAAATTAAATTTTGCACATAAAACAATGCTGACAAATACTGAAAGAGGAGAACCTTTTCAACCTTAGCACTTTCAAAGCTGTCTTCCAATACATCTTTTCTTAAACACAGTTTCTTTTCCTTTTATAATTGTCATATGATACTCAGGCAGATTATATTATCATAAAAATAGTTAAAATATCTTTCTAGCCTTCCATATTTGTGTGATATCTTCCTTCACTCAAATGTTTTCTTGACAAGTGATGTGTAAACTAAATAATGCTGTTTGAAACACATTTAATACATTTGGTGGGGAGAATGGGCTTGCTTTTTAAAGAAACAAATGGCAGAGTATGTCTCATAGGAAAGAATCCCAATGCAAAATAGAAAAGTTGGAATTGGTGAATAAAATTTTGTTAATCATGAGGTAAAGTATTAGTCAAGTAATTTTAACTGCTATGTTTTGTACTTATGTGGAATATTTTTATTTTGCTTTCATATTATGTGCTCTGAGGTATTTTTATTTAGTTATACATAATCACTATGAATTTATTTTCTTCCCCTTAGATTTCTTTAAGTCTGATCCCTACCAACCCTCCTAGTATCCCTTAGGTTTTTAATATATATATTTCAGGTTATACATATTTGCATACCCACTCTGCCTCACCAGCAACAGTGATCTTGCATTCAGATGACTAGTTGACCTCATGGCACAAGATAGGTAGGTTTCACTCAGCAATAAATTTATTTACTTTTAAGAAATGATACAGGACAGAAAACTGCATGGCTTGTACAGAAGCAAAATCATGGAGATCTCATAAATTCTAGGCAGAACTTATGTATGTCTCAGGCATCTCACACTTGACATATTCATTGTCCTGAGCACAACTGACTGAAGAAGCCTCTACATCTGGGGTCCCTTCACCTTTTTTACCTTGTTCCCATTTTTCAGTGCAGCAGCTTGTCATTGATACTAGAAAAGCTATCTTGACAGTGAACCACAAATCCTTAACCAAATATATAGTAACTTCAGCCAGATTCTCACTTACTGTGAATTAGTACATGCCTGTAAATTTTGAGTTAAGAGTATCAAGAATGATTTGGCCAAAGGCCAAATCCTTAGGTGTTCCCAGAACTAAAGAAAGGAAAGATTACAAACCAGCTATTAAACCTTTCAGTAAAGTTATGTAAACAGAAAGCCAACAGTTAGTCTAAGGATATATTTTCCTCATCTTCTTTGTTTTCCCTATTGTGGAAAACATGAATATATATAGAGGTGATTGAAACAGTATAACAAAACACCCATATGCATTAACCAGCTTCAAAAATTAACTCATAGACAGTCTTTTTACCTATTCCTGGCCAGTTCTCTGTTTTCTGTTACTTTGAAGCAAATTCTGAAATAACATGTTATTGATAAATATTTTATTATCTCTAAAAGATGACTTTAAAAAATAACTAATACCACAATAATATGAAAACATATACATACACATTTCTAAATATAAAAAGTCTGACAGTATTCAAATTCCTGATTGTTTCATTGATGTTAATTTTTTTTTATGTTTTATTTATTTTTAGAGGGGAAGGGAGGGAGAAAGAAAAGGAGAGAAACATCAGTGTATGGTTGCCTTTCACATGCTCTATACCAGGGAACCTGGCCCGCATTCCAGATATGTCCCCGACTGGGAATCGAACTGGCAACCCTTTGGTTCACAGGCCAGCACTCAATCCTCTGAGCCACACCAGCCAGGGCTGGTGTTAATTTTTTGATATTTCAATCCAAATAAGGTTCAAACATTGGGGCTGGCCTTACAAGGGTTTTTTTTGTTTTTACTTTATTTAAATAGAGTCCAGCACCATCTTCCTTTATATTTCCTTGAGATTTGTTGATCACCCTAAGTCATTTGTCCTATAGTGTTTTCCAATGTTGTACACACTGGATTTTACTGGTTGCACGTGTATATTTTGTAATGTGTTCCTTCTGCACTTCTATTTCATGTAACTGTAGTCCTAGAAAATTGATTCGATGCAGTTTTGATTTTTTTTTTTAATTCCTTTTAATAGTAGCATGAAGTCACGTAAGACAGGTTGTCTTTGTGCTCTGCAGTGTCCATTGGTGATCAGTTAGTTGTGAAATGATGACATTCTAACTCTGATTCCTACATTTATTCCTGGAATACTTTTGATAAAGAGCATCTTCGTCTTCTATTTAGTTAGCCAACGGTGCAGTTCAGATAGGAAAAGAAGGATAAATGCTTTGTATCTTACTTACCAATACCATTATGAACTGAGAGATTCTAATGTAGTTGTTGTGTTCCAGTTCGTAGTAGCTATCTGTATATCAACGGTCTCCCATCTTCAGCTTGAATTCATTTTTTAACCCTTTCGGTACGGGTGCTGGATATATCCGGTGCCCATCTGATGACCTGTGTGGACGAGCCCCGGATATATCCGGCATCCAAGTGGCAATCCGTGCGTGCCAACGACATCTACAGTTGGTAAAATTCTATTCTGTTTTACCAGTGTATTAGATGAGGATCATATGTGTATATAGTTTTGTATATAATCTTGTATATAATCATATAATCTGTATATAATTCCTGTAAATTTTACTTATATAGTTGATAGAATTTTATATAACTATCTCTTAATATTAAAGTTACAAACAACACTTGGATAAAAGCATTGTTTTATTAAGCATAGATCTTATATAAGGTTAGGAAAATCTTCACATAAAGAAGGACTGACCGTGTGCTATGTGCGCGTTTTCGGCGTGGCACCTCGTACAGCGGGAGTGTCGCAGCGGAAAGAGCGCTCGGACCTAAAGGGTTAAGTCCACCATGGTTCGAATTTGAATGAATACCTTTAGATGAGTCACGCTGTATCCAGTTGGTCATTCCTTTCCCCAATTCCTGTTTTATTGTACCTGGTTAACTTCACTTATTTATATTACTTGCCTAGTCCTTAAAGTATTTGAGTTTTGGTACCCCTTTTAAAATTATCATGTCCTTAACCCAAAGTACAATTTTAATTTGAAATTTTTTGGTAGAGACCTCAAAATATTGTTATTAATCATTGGCAAATGACCACCCCCTGTTGTAAGTCTTCTTTTCAACTAAAGCTAAATTTCTTAATCTTAGGAGAATGCATAGGCATGGAAACATAAGCCCATGGTAGTGGAATCGTGTTCCTTATCTTTCCACATTCATGCAAAGTGCTTTTTTCCTTCTGCTTCTCTCCTCCAGTTCTACTTGCAGTCTTGATAAAAGCCGAACACTGTAAGATTTGATCTGGGACTCGTAAATGTTACTTTTGTGCTTTTTTAAAAACTATTATTATCAAATGTTTCCTAAAATTAGTTTATTGTTTTAGATTTACCTGTTACTTTTCCAAAATTCATTGGTTTAATGCATACAACTCCGACCCATGAATCTGGAGATACAGATTCTCTTTTATTTTTTTAAGTATATTTTATTGATTATGCTTTACAGTTATCCCAACCTTTCCTCTTTAGCCTCCCTCTGCCTGGTACCCCTCTTTCCTCCAGCAGTCCTCTCCCCTTAGTTCAAGTCCATGGATGGTGCATATAAGTTCTTTGGCTTCTTTGTTTCCTCTACTATTCTTATCATCCCCCTGTCTGTTCTGTACCTACCAATTATGCTTCTTATTCCCTTTACCTTTCCTCCCCTCTCCTTCCCCACTGATAACCCTCCAAATGATCTTCATATCCAGATTATGTTCCTGTTCTGGTTGTTTGCTCAGTTGGGTTTTTTTTAGATTCACTTGTGAATTTGTTGCCTTTTTAACATTCATAATAGAACAACTTCTTTTTCTTAAATAAGTCACTTTAACATTTCATGTAATAATGGCCTGGTGATGATGAACTCTTTTAGCTTTACCTTGTCTGAGAAGCACTTTATCTGCCCTTCGATTCTAAATGATAGCTTTCCAGGTAGAGTAATCTAGCTTGTAGGTCCTTGACTTTCATCACTTTAAATACTTCTTGCCTGCAAAGCGTCTTTTGAGAAATCAGCTGACAGTCTTATGGGAACTCCTTTGTAGGTAACTATCTCCTTTTCTCTTACTGCTTTTAAGATTCTCTCCTTATCTTTAATCTTGGGTGACTTAATTATGATGTGTCTTGGTGTGTGCTTCCTTGGGTCCAACTTCTTTGAGACTCTGTGGTTCCTGGACTTGCCGTCTATTTCCTTCGCCAAATTAGGGAAGTTTTCTTTCATTCTTTTTTCAAATAAGTTTTTAGTTTCTTGTTCTTCCTCTCCTCCTTCTGGTATCCCTATGATTTGGATGTTGGCACTTTTGGAGATGTCCCAGAATCACCTTATACTATCCTCATTTTTTGAATTCTTGATTCTTCCTGTTCTGGTTGAATGTTTATTTCTTCCTTATATTCCAAATCATTGATTTGAATCCCAGCTTTTTCCCTTCGCTGTTGGTTTCCTGTAGATTTTTTAATTTCACTTAGTGTAACCTTCGTTTCTTCCTTTATGTTGTTGTCATACTCAGTGAGTTCTCCGAGCATCCTGATCACTAGTGTTGTAAACTCTGCATCTGATAGGTTTAGTTCTTTTTCTGGGGTTTCGTTCCTTTCATTTGGGTCATATTTCTTTATCTCCTCAATTTGGCAGCCTCCCTGTGTTTGTTTCTGTATAGTAGGTAGAGCTGCTTTGACTCCCTGTCTTAGCGCACCTGTTAAGTTGTATGGGCCAGAGCCTTAGGTATTAGCCAGGGCAGGGTGACCCACTCCACTGCTTTGTGGCTCTGTGTTGAGGGAAGGCTCAGAGAGGAGACAGTACTGCTGCCTGGCTCCTGGAGGTTTGCTGGGCACTCAGCCTGTTTCCAGTCAATTCACCCACTTCCTGTATGTGACTGGTACCCTTCCAGCTGTTGCCCTGGTGGTATATCCCAGAGTGAGTGGGTTTGCATATGCTCTAAGTCCATGCAGGCCCTTGAAATGGACTCTGCTAAGAAACTGGCAGTTTCTTCAACCCCACTGTCTCAACCCCCACTGGTTTTTACTGCCAGAAATTATGGGTCCTTATCTTCCCAGCACTAGATTCTTGGGCTGTGTGGTCTGGCCTGGGGCTGGGATCCCTCACCCCCATGGTATCCCTCCTGATTTTTATCCACCACTTGTGAATGTGGGACTGCCCGTTCTACCACCACCACTGCCTCTCCACACCACACTGTGTCTCCTTGCCTCTCCACTCCAACTCTGCATCTCTGCCCCTTCTACCCATCTGGATGAATGTGGCTTCTTTAAATCCTTAGTGATTGGACTTCCATACAGTTCGATATTCTGGGAATTCTGGATGTTATTTGTTTTGAGGTTAGTTGTAATACTTCTTGTGGTTGTGCAAGGAGGTGAAGCGTGTCACCTATGCCTCCATTTGACCAGAAGTCCTGGAGATCTGGATTCTAATCCTGACTCTTGACTCCTTTCCTTTACCCCTCAGTTCAAATAGTTGGGTGAGCTAGGTGTTAAATACTGGAGTTAGAAAATATAAATTTTCCACGTAACAAAGTTTGTCTAAAAAGCGGTGACCAAAAAACCTTTTTGTTTTTTAATGAAAGCTAAGAAAGAAGAAAAGAAAAGGCACAAATCCTCCTCCTCCTCCTCCTCCTCATCCAGTGACTCGGACAGCTCAAGTGATTCTCAGTCCTCTTCTGATTCTTCCGATTCTGAAAGTGCTTCTGAAGAGAAATCAAAAAAGAGAAAAAAGAAACATAGGAAAAATTCCCGAAAACACAAGAAAGAAAAGAAGAAGCGCAAGAAAAGCAAGAAAAGGTCTTCATTTTATTTTCATCACTAATGTTATGTTCTAATTCCCATCTGTTTATAAATAAATCTGTTGGGATTTTAGATCAATTATATGAGAACAATAAAATAGAAATATTTTATAGCGTGAAGTATAAAACCATTTTGATATTCTACAGTTTTGTAGATTAAATTTGGGTCATATTCATTTCCATTTTCAACAAAACTAGTTTATTTTGTCTGATCTCAATGAAATTACGCTTTTGGTTTTATAGGTTTGTATTTATGGGAGGAATATGGGATCAGTGAGAATTATGGGAAACCAGTGATTGTTTTCCTTATTTTCTCTTTTTTGATTTCTCTTCAGA
>VMDR010010270.1:0-31198 GCA_007922815.1 Macrotus californicus | reverse complement strand
GGGACACTTTATAATGTCAATTAAGTCTATTCCCATGAGCAATTTTGGCAAATTATAAAATTAAACATAGTATAAATCCTTCAATTAAAAACGAGAAAGGTGCAGAGGGCTAGAGTAAACAGGTATTTGAGGTAAATTAAATAGTGGTTAGGCTCTGAAATCAGTTATGGCAAAGTAACAGGAAAATATATTTTGGTTCTCCTGTTTTATGAAACATACAAGGTTAACTACAGAAATATTTCCCCCTAATACTCAATTAAAGAAGGAATTTAATAAGCAAATGTTTTCTATGAAGCTTTTATAATAGATTTCAAAAAGTGATACTCAAGCAGTTCTTTGACCTATTCTCTGTTAAACCGAAGAGCATTATCATTAAGTCATAACTAAGCGGCAGAACTCTAAACCTACTATCTACAAAACAGAATGCCTTATTAAGTGTAGGGACCTTCGAATTATGAACCATGATTTATGAATGTTTCTAATGGTTAAATGAAGGCTGCCTCATTTCTATTAATGTACTACAAAGGATCTTCTGCTTTAATTCTTTCATGATTACCCACAATAGAAGTTACACCATTACTCAGAACTTACCAATCGCTAGTAAATCTCGGATTATCTCACCCACTGGCTCTTTTTCACCAAGAGGATTTCAACATTTGCCATACCCCAGCCCGCTCTATCATGCACTCCTTACAGCACAACTAATTCTTTCATAGGTACCCTTCTCACACAAATGGGCCGTGGGGAAGCCAATGGGAGTTTGCCATGGAATATGTGGGGAGGAGAGTATTGCAGGCAGAGGAAGCAGCCATCCCAAAGACCCTAACCCAAACACAGAAGGATGTCTGATGTGCTCAGGGTACAGCAAAGCAAGGACAGAGGAAGGCACTGATGGGGTCAGAAAAATTGAGGGTAGGATCTTGCAGGGCTATAAAAGCCATTACAAAGACTTTGGCTTCAATATTAACAGAGATAGGGAACCATTAAAAATTTTTGAGCAAGAAATAACAGGATCTGATTTCCATTTTAACATCTCCCTGATTGTTAAGAACACATCACACGGGGGAAGGGTTAAAGCTGGGTGCTGGGTTAGGAGGCAAGATGAGAGGTGATAATGACTTGGACCAGGGTAGCAGCGATGGAAGTAGTGAGTGGTAGTTAGCATGTCTCTAAAAAATTTAATTTGTGCATTGGGACCCAGAAAATGGAGGCTACCTCAGTGGCCCAGCCCATGTCATAAATCTAAACCTAAGTCAACCTGCACATATGGGAAATGCCTCACGGTTGAGAAAACCTAACACTGATCACAATCCTCCAACACAGCTGGCTAGCTAACCGTAACTAACAAAATAGGACCTGCTAGCCTTATAAGGAAATCCCTGACCTCCTAGCCAATCATGCCCTGTTTCACGTTGCCTCTTTTATCATTCTGTAAAACTTGCTCTTGCTGAAAATTCCTCAGGAGGAATGCTCCACTGCTTGTTAGGCACTGTACTCCCCTAATCCATGAGTTTTTCCCATTGAATAAAGGACACTAAACCAGTTACTAAATTGTTTTAGTTGTGTGATTTGACGTGTCTGAGAAGTATGGCATTGCCATTAACTGGAATGGAAAAACTGCACATGGAACAGGCTTAAGAGGAAAGCTCAGGAACTTGGGTTTCAGACACATTACATTTGATATATCTATTAAATAGCCATTTGAAGACATTGAATAGGCAATTTGATAAGTCAGTCTAAAATTTAAAAGAAAGATCTGATCAGGAAATATAAATTTGAAAGTATTACTGTACAGATGGGTTTTAAAACTTGTTATGAGTAAGATCACTAAGGGAGTGAATATAAGTAAAGAAAACCCAGGCCTGATTCTTTGGTATCCAATATTAAAAATTGTAAGAAGAGTAAGAGCTACAAAAGACAGAAAGAGCAACCAGAGAGGTGGCAAGAAAATCTAGAGTATGGCATTCTGATCCTGGCCAGGTGGCTCAGCTGGTTGGGGCATCATATCGTACACCAAAAGGCTGCGTATTTGATTCCCAGTCAGTGCACGTGCCTAGGTTGTGGGTTCAGTTCCCAGGTCAGGGTGTGTACAGAAGGCAACTGATTGATGTTTCTCACATCGATGTCCCCCCCCCCAACTAAAATTAATAAATATATCCTTGGGTAATTGCATTCTGCAATAGACACAGGACAAGTTGTTCAATATCACTAATCATCAGAGAAATGCAAATTGAAACCACAATGAGGTATCACCTCTCATCTGTCAGAATGGCCATCATCAATAAATTAACAAACCAGTGTCAGCAAGGAGGTAGAGAAAAGAAAACCCTTGTGCACGATTGGTGGGAATGCAGACTGGTGCAAACATTATGAAAAACATTGTGAAGGTTCCTCGAAAAATTAAAAATGGAACTACCTCATGATCCAGTGATTCTACTTGTGGGAATATATCTGAAGGGACCCAGAACACTAATTAGAAAGAATATATGGACGCCTATGTTCAATGTAGCATTATTTACAATAGCCAAGATTGGAAGCAGTCCAGGTGCTCAACAATAGATGAGGGGATAAAAAAGCTGTGGTTTAAAAAAAACAACTGTGGTACATACACACAAGGGAATATTACTCAGCTGTAAAAAATGAAATCTTACCTTTTGCAACAGCATGGATGGAGCTAGAGGGTATTATGCTAAGTGAAATAATTCAGACAAAAAAAGACAAATACCATATAATTTCATTTATGTGTGGAACGTAATGACAAAATAAACAAAATAGACTCAGAGTTACAGAGAACAGTCAGGGAGAGGAAGTTTTGGGGGCTGGGTGAAATAGGTGGAGGGATTAAGCAGTATAAATTGCTGGTTACAGAGGAGCCACAGAGATGCAGATTACAGCTCCGGGAATACAGTCCATGCAATGCAGTTATAGGATAACTACGTTTGGGGCCAGGTGGGTACTTGCAGCAGTGGGGGAACCACTCTGTAAGCACATGACTGTCTAACCACTTTGCTGTTCCTCTGAAACTACTACAGAATAATGCTGAATGTAAATTGTAATTGAAAAAATTAATAATAAATTTTAAAAAATGTTTAAATGACACACACACAGAGTATGACATTCTGGAAACCAAGCAAATAAAGCATATCAAGAAAAGGGGGTGCACTGTTCTGCAAAGATCTGAATATTTATATTTCTTGGTTTTTTTTCTTTACATATTTTACATTTTAATATGTTGAATCACTGGAAATTTGTAACAGATCAATTATGATAGATGTTTAAATGTGCTGTCATTGTCTCCATTGTCCTAACTTTGTCCAGAGCCTATCATTAAGTAAACAATAAAATTTATTGTGTCAGTTGCTTTGGGAAAAAAAAAAAGAGGGTGATCAACTTTAGTAAATACTCCTGAGAGACCACATAAGATAACCAATGAAATAGCAACATGGAAGTTACTGAGACTTTATCAATAATTTTTGTGGAGTGATAAGGATGAAAGCCAGTTTGAAATGGAATTAAAAGAAAGGAAAAAAAGCCTAGAAAAATTAGAGAGAACTCAACAATTTTTGCCATAAAAGGGAGCACAGAAATGGCATCGTAACTGATACGTTGAGAGGTGATCATTTTTTTTTAAGATGGAACACAAATGGCTCTGGCTGGGTAGCTCAGTTGGTTAGAGCATCATCCCAACACACCAAGGATACAGGTTTGACCTCCAGTCAAGGCACAAACAAGCAACCAATCAATACATAAATTAAGTGGAACAACAAATTGATGTTTCTTTCTCTCTCAAATCAATAAATAAAAAATGTAGATGTGATAACATGCTCAGAGGTTTATTTTCTCACTGGTTCAATATCTCACTGATGTGGAAATAAGGAAAATGCTTAGAAGATAGGGAAGGAGGTGCTGGACTTTTGAGGGAAAATATGTGAAATAGATATCTAGAAAAGTGGAAGAAAAAATTACTTTGGAAGTATAGTATGACTGGGTTCAATCATGGTTTGTGGTCATGAATTTAAAATTAAAATAGTTTGATTGTGCCTTTTTCTCATGCAACCTTCAACTACACAGGTGCTGACACTGAAAGGTGAGGAAATGGTTTTCCCCAGAGAAACAAGAGAGGAGCAAGGATTCAACACTGTATTCACGGACGTGACTATAATGATTGAACAAAGAATTTATGCTGGGTGAGAGGGAGAGAAAGGACATCATGATGACAAGAGACAAGAGATTCTGGCTTCCACCCATATAGGGAACCTATCCATGTGTGACGTGATCTTGTGGCTCAGCTCTGGTTCTGAATGCAGACAGACGTGCTTGGCGTGCAGAGAACATTTGTGAATAGTTCTCCCGTGGGGAATCAGGCCTGCATTGCATCTAGGCCGCTTTGAGACTTGCTTTTGCTAAAAAACTCCCTCACCTTGAATTGAGGAAACATGTGTGTACTGCATATCTTTAAAGTAACCTCCCAAAATCTATGCTAAACCTCTCAAGTTAGGGTGTAACCTGTTCAACCTTTTCCCTTTACATTTGCAAATGACCTTTATCTTAAAAGGATTAGCAACATTCTTTCTTTTGTTATGGTAACCACCTAAAGCGAACCTGTGCACTGTGAAGGAGGACTCTCCTTGATATAATCTACCTAGAATATCAATAACAGCCTGTTGAGGCAAAGGGTCTGGGCCCCTCTCTCTTGATCCTTGAGAGATCGGCCACGCATCCCTTTTTCTCCACTGGATTCCTTCAGTCCACATGAATTTGTTTGTCACTTGTCTGGAGATATAGGACAAGCATTCCACAACAACATGCAGTCCTGCTGGCCGGGATTGCGACATACCCACAATAGAATAACAGGAATTAGATTTCCCTACATGCCTGAACATCTACAAAGCCAAAGGGCAGTGCATGACAGTGCTTCTCGAGGAGGCAAAGAAAAAAACAAATGAGGTGAGCCCTACAAATGCCCAACCATGCTGTCTAGAGAGAATGTCCAGGCTTTAGCACAAGCAGGGGGAAGAAAAACAGCCTGGTGGTTCCACAAAGCTTAGAAGACAGATTTCAGAGTTTGGAGAGGCCAAAGCAACAAAATTTTGTGGCACATGGGACCAGAAAAAAAGGAGCTGCACAGAAAGGGAGTTAAGGATATATGCAGAGGGGTCCCCTGCAGCCTTTGATGGAATACTGACCTAAGTACATGTATGAGAAATCTATCAGACTAGGGGAAGAACCATTAGAAAGGAGGAGACAGAACAGTCACTGGAGTCAACACAGGGCTAGGAATAGTTTGTGTTCCCACCAGCCAGAGTGGAAATGTTCCTTAAAACACAAGGCATGGGGTGGAGTCCTCAGAAAGGTAATGCTTCTGCAGTGGAGCCACAGTCGTCCTACCATGAGCAGCATTCTAGACCCACTCTACCAAAACTGAAAGGCAGGGTTCAAAAGACTCAAACTGATTCCAAGTAACTTAACCGTGTCACAGCCACATCCAACAATATTTAAAGAAAAATTTTAAGAGCCAGCCCCCAAAACATAAAACTAACAATGTCTGGCATCCAATAAAAAATTATCAGGTAGGCAAAAAAGAAGGAAAATATAACCCATGGAAAAAAACCCATCAGTAGAAACTCACCCAGAAATGACGTTAATAGTTTTAGTAGACAAAGATGTTAAACCAGCCATTATAATCCCCACATTCAAGAAAACAGAAGAAAGCATGATCACAGAAGCAAAAGATTTTAAGAATGAGTATCAGTGAGCTATGGGACAACATCAATGACCTAACCAACATATAACTGCAATCTCAGGGTAGAGGGAATATGTGAAGAAATAAAAATCAAATGTTTCTTAATTTGATAAAAGCTAAAACCCCACAGATCTCATATTTAGTAAGAGACCTGAAGGAACATGGCGGCATAGGTAAGCACTGTATTTGCCTCCTCCACAACCACATCAAAATTACAACTAAACTGCAAAACAACCATCATGAGAACCACCTGAAACCTAGCTGAATGGCAGTCCTACAACAAGGGAATTAAAGAAGAAGTCCCATGGAAACTGGTAGGAGGGGCAGAGAGGCAGAACAGCCTGGTCCCACACCCATGTGTGGCAGATAAAAATTGGGAGGAACATCTTGGCTGCAGACATTTCTCCTGAGGAGTGAGAGGTCCCAGTCCCACACCAGGCCCCCAGCCCAGGGTTCCAGTGCCAGGAAGAGAAGTCCCCATTACTTCTGGCTGTAAAAATCAGTGGGGATGGCTGAAGCTACTGGAGTCCCAGGCAGATCCTCTTAAATGGCATGTGCTCACTTTCTCTCAGCTCCAGCACTGGGGCAACAGCTTAAAAGGCAACAGGGACGTTGCTGACATCAGGGCAAGTGCTGGAGGGCAGTTTTCTACCAAAGAAGTGATGGCAGAGGCCATTGTTCCTTTTCTGAGCCCTCACCCCAACCACATCTGAGACTCCATCAACAAGGCTCACTCTTTATCCCACCATGGTGATTCCCTGAGGCCCTGCCCCATTCAACTTTCAGTCCCAATGAACCTGTTTCCAGTGACTTTTCCATACAAATGGCCTTTCACAGCTCATGCTTCAGATTTTCCTGAAATCTCTCAAACAAGCAACATCTGATGACAGCTCACCTTGGACTGCACCTCCAGGGAAGCCCCAAAGCCAGAGCATCCAGTGGACACCTTCGGACCATACTGAAGCACCACCACCCAACCACCTCCACATGTGAAACCCTCAAGAGGCAGACTCCACAGGCACCAGGGTCCTGATGAAGTAAGTCCTGCTCTGTTGGGGTAAGCCCCTGCACAGCTGGTCATATATGGTGGTCAGGGGTCACAGTCAGTTCTTGAAGCTGATCAGCCTGGGGGTAAATCCCTACCAACTGACATGCCAACATTAATCAAGGCTCAACTACAACAGAAGGGTATACACAGGCTACACATGGGAGCTCTCCTGAAGTACCCAAGTGCCTTGGGTAATCAGAGAGGCTGTGGCACTGGACCCTACAGAATACCTACTATATTAGGCCACTATACCAATCCTGAGAGATGTAGCAACTCGACCTAATACACAGAAACGAAAACAGGGTGGCTACCAAAATGAGACAAAAAAAAATGTCCCAAATGAAAAAATAAAACAAAACTCCAGAAAAAGAACTAAACCAAATGGAATATGCAATCTGCTAGAAGCAGAATTCACAACACTGGTTCTAAGGATCCTCAATGAACTTAGTGAGAACCTCAACATAAAAAAGGACCAGTCAGAAATGAAGATACACTAAGTGAAATGAAGAATAATTTATAGGTAATCAATGGTAGAGTAGATGAAGTGACAATAAAATTAGCGATTTGGATATAAGGAAGCAAAAAATATCCAATCAGAACAGCAAAAGGAAAAAAGAATCCAAAAAAAAAAAAAAATAGTGTAAGAAGCCTCTGGGACAAATTCAAGCATACCAATATTCACATCATGGAGATACCAGAAGGAGAAGAAAGTGAGCAAGAAATTGGAATCTATTTGAAAAAATAATGACTTGTTGAAGGAAATAAGTACACAAGTCCAGGAAGTGCAGAGTCCTAAACAAGGTGAACTCAAAGAGGCCCACACCAAGATACATTACAATTAAAATGCCAAAGGTTAAAGACAGAGAGAATCTTAAAAGCAGCAAGAGAAAAGCAGTTAGTTACCTACAAGGGAGCTCCCATAAGACTGTCAGCTGATTTCTCATCAGAAACTTGGCAGTCCAGAAGGGACTGGCACAAAATATTCCAAGTGGTGAAAAGTGCCTGAAAGGAGTGATACCGCAACAGACACTAGCATACCTAGCATCAAGATCTTGATTTCTCAATACTCTATTCCACAAAAGACTTCTTAGAGAACGTGTTAATTCCAAAGTGGGGGCAGGGATGATTCTGGAACACATTTTTGTGCCAGAAAGAAAGTATTCAATCTAAGCAAAATAAATGACAGTAACAATCTGTAACACATTACATAATTCTTTGGATGGTGGGAGACAGCCACTGGCTATTGACATAATTATATTTAACTTCTAGAAAGAAGATCTATAAATTAATTGAAGGAAAAATTGAAAGGGAGTCTACAGGAAGCAACTGCAATAGTCCACAAGGACAATGATGAAACCCCAAACTGAGACAATGAGACAGAAAGGTGCTAATGGTAAGATGGTCACGAAGCAGACTTTCTAAGAACAAAATTATAACTTAGCCACTTACCAAATATGTGGCCTTCAGTAACTTTTGTGCTCTGGCTTCATCAATATAAAACAGATATAATAAGCATGTATTTGAAAGGTTAGGAGGATATATGTGTAACCTCCCCACATAACATTTTTTTTTCTGTGGGTTAGGGTATCCTAAACTTGTTCTGCCTATTTGATAATACAACAGGGCTCTCAGTTTCTGACTTGAGTGAATGGCTGGTGGAGTCTCTGACCATTGAAGAAATGCTGGGGATGAACGCATTTGAGTTGGATGGTTACAGAAGTGTCAGACTCATTTTCACTGGGGGCGGCCACATCAGCCTCGTAGTTGCCTTCAAGGAGCCGAATGTAATTTTTAGGACTGTATAAACGTAACTACTCCTTAACAGTTAAGTGAGAGCTCGGCACTGCTGCTGAGTAAAAACAAGGTGCAGGGCTGGATTTGGATTTGGCCCGCGGGCCTGGTGTTTGCCACCTGTGGTTTAGGAGAAGAGATGAATTCAGTTTTAGATGTATTGTCGGATAAAAGCAGTTATAACTCTTAGCCTTCATTTCTCTCTCCCTGTTCTCCCTTTCTCGTGCTTTTAAATAAAAGTTTATTTACTACTAAATTGCTTTTTACTTAATGTCTCCCTCACAGGGCTGAGGGGGGAAAAATCAGTTTCAAGTTTCTCAGAAACAATTCTGAGAGAGGATGAAAACAGCATGAAGAAAAAAAGATGAAAGAAAAACAGATGAGCAAAGGTTCAGCTCCCTTTCCCTGCTCTAATCACCACTAAAAAATCAGAATGTCTTAATACAACATGTTGGTTGGCCAGACCCAAATAAAATGTATTCAGCTTTATCTACAAAGTATTCCTTAATGAAAGAATTGGTTCTAAAACAGATTAACAAAAAGTCCCACAATCTCTTGCCTGCAGTCATGGTTGTTTAAAAGAAAAAACAAAAACGAACAAAATAAAAAACCCATGCATTTGGAAGAAATTAAATTACAGAAAAAGTTTAACTTTTTTATAATGTTTTTTGGAGTGTGGGGAGGTGTTATAGGCCAGTAATGAAAGATGCTATATAGATCTTTTTGGAATATATTATTACTTAAAAAAATCTGCACACCTCCCACTGAAATTCAGGAGTGCTTTTCCAAACAATGAGTTAATCTACAACAATCCCATTTTATTTAATCTCAAGAAAACGTAGACATGTAATTGCTTATGTGGGAAATTTGGTACCATGATAAAAAAAGGAATGCTTAAATAAACATATAAAAGTAAACAAAAACAGAGAAGTCCACTGGCTTGCAAAATGCTTTAAAAGTAATAGAATCATTTTTAAATGACTCACTTACTTTGAAACAAAAACACAAATAATGATTTATTAGTTTGCCTGAAAATGTCCAGAAATCCATACATAATATATAGAACAAAACATACCCCATCAGAGAGTAGAAGCAATATTACTACAATATTATGTCAAATGCTACATTTAAGAGAAAATAGAGAAAGTAGTTATCACTGCACACCATCTTGCTACATCTTTTTTGTGATGACAAAAATGCAAGAAGAATTATGCTGAAACGACAAGCTGAGGGCAAGACTAGAAATAAACGTGTACACAATAAATAGCAATTATTTTCTATCATTTCTGTTTTTTCATGCCCATAGTATTTTGACTACAACACAAGGAGTTTAGTTGTTTTAAGATTTGTCTTTGTTCTGCCCTGTCTGGTGTGGCTCAGTGCACTGAGTGTCGGCCTGTGAACTAAGGGGTCACGGGTTCAATTCCCGGTCAGGGTGCATGCCTGGGTTGCGGGCCAGGTCCCCAGTAGGGGGAGCACAAGAGGCAACTACACATTGATGTTTCCCTCCCTTCTTCTCTCTCTAAAAATAAATAAATAAATAAATAAATAAATAAATAAATAATCTTATGCAAAATTGACCAAAGCAATATAGTAAAATGCTACTGACCCCTTAAAAAAAAAGTCTTTGTTCCTTCTCTGAAGTTCCTAATCTATTGATTATGGATTATATCCAATGATGGCATTCTAATAATTTACAAAAGGAATCCAATTTGTATATTGTAGGTTTCATGTAAATTATAAGGTTAGCTATTTGAATGTGTGAGTTCCCATACTGTCAATAACCCACCAGTGCTCCCAAGTATGTGATTTTAAAACCACATTTGCAATCCCCATTAACCCAAAGAACCACAATCTACAGCACACATTTGAATCCCGGCAATTCTATGGCAGCCATACCACCATTTTAAAAGTATTCCTTAAATATGCCAAGCTTACCACTGCACCTTCAGACCTTTGCCTAAAATGCAGATCATTCAGGACTCAGGACCCATATTACCCGAGAGGACTTCCCAAACCAATCTAAGAAATGCCCTTCTCCCTTTCTTCTTTGCATATCCAGTGCCAAGGTCTTGAACTGGCAGGAGAGTTGCTTTGATTTGCTATGAGACTGAAATTTTAATTCAGACTAAACAAAACATTTTATGTTTTAACATCAGAAATCTATGGAATCTGACTGAAATGTCATTTAGTGCCAGGGAGGAAAATTCAACAGAATATAATTGAAAGCGATATTTAGGGGGAAAAATAAGATTATTTTCTGTCGTAAATAAGTAAGTAAAATAGTGTCCCCATCTTCTGAACACTCGACTGTATTATTTTCTTCACAGCCCTCACTGCTACAAAAACGACCCAATGTGTTACTTATTCCTTTAACTTGTCATATTCACTACTGTAACACTGACACTTAGAATAGTATGTGGCGGAGTAGATTCTCACATATCAGTGGAAATAACAAATCCCTGTTATACAGGTCAAACATCCTTCATATTACCTGCATGCTCTCCATGTATTATGTTTTAACCAGGGCTGTAACTTGTTAACTTGTTTACAGAGCCTATCTGGCACCAATTTATTCCACCTACTACACTGGAGCAAGAGGCAGATGACTTTCTGTGACACAACTAGGACCACCAGAACCCTAGCAAAACAATAAGAAATATCTGTCTTTGTCTACCTCTCTTCTCTACCCTTTCTCTCTGTCCACCAGATAGAAGCCTACTGTCCTCTTGATACCCTCCTGCAGTTTGAAATTCTCCTCTTCTAACTCACTGATAGATGACTGATCTCTCAAAGTTCATCTTGAACTGTAACTTCCTGTTAGTACCTTTAATTAACACACATCACCTCCAGATTATGGTAACTATTGAGTTGGCCAAAAAGTTCGTTGTTTTTTTCCGTAAGATAGCTCTAGCAGTGCTTAGTAGTCTTTAACCTCATTTGAAACAATTTTATTAGACTGTATTTGATAGTTGTCATACCAGTGTGCATTCAAGAAAGTTATCAAAATTGGTGAATTTTTGCCCTGGCTGGTGTGGCTCAGTGGATTGAGCACTGGCCTGTGAACCAAAGGGTCACTGCTCTGATTCCCAGTTAGGGCACATGCCTGGGTTGCAGGCCGGATCCCCAGTAGGGGGCGCACAAAAGGCAATCACACATTGTTGTTTCTCTCCCTCCCTTACCCCTCTAAAAATAAGATAAATAAAATCTTTAAAATTTTTTTTAATTGGTGAATTTTTGTGCAGCCATTTTAATATTGAAGATGGAAGAAAATAAGCAACATTTTCAGCATAGTATACTATATTATTTTAAGAAAGGTAAAAACACAACTGAAACACACAAAAAGATTTGTGCACTGTATGGAGAAGGTGCTATGACCGACTGAATGTGTCAAAAGTGGTTTGCAAAGTTTCGTGCTGGAGATTCTCACTGTACAATGCTCTGTCATCAGTTAGACCAGTTGAAGTTGATAGCAATCAAATCGAGACATTAATTGAGAACAATCAACATTTTACCATGTGGGAGATACTCGACATACTCAAAATATCCAAACCAATAAAGTTATTGGTGAAAAGGAAAAGTGTGTCTTTTATTTTACGGAAAAAACTAAATGGACTTTTTGGCCAACCCAACACATGACTTGTTCCCTGTTTCATTCAGGTCTCACCTCAAATGTCATGTCCTTAGAAACCTTCCCTGATCATCCTATCAAAAATAACACCTATCACTCTCTATCTTTTACTGTGATCATTTTTCTTCATAGCATTTATCAAAATCTGACTTTACAGTATATATTTATTTGCTTCTATGTTTACTGCCTCTCTCCCCCACAAAATAAGCTACATTAAGGGCAAGAATTTGTCTGCCTAGATCACCATTACCTGGTTGTAATTAGAAAATGCTAAATACTTGTTGAATGAATTTATTTTCCACAGACTTAGACTTGTTTGGTTTTAAGAAACATGGTTTTATTAGCACAAATGCCCCTCATACATGGCCACTCCACAAATCATATTTTGAATATACACAAAATAGAAGTAATGATGAGTAACATGATTTATGTGTAAGAGCCAAGAAGAGAGTGAGGGCTTAATAACATATATGCTCACATATTCCTTCAAATATTCCTCATTATCTATGGAACTTTATTTCAAACTCCCCTGTCTAGCACTGAAGACCTTTCACAATCTAACCTGACTTTCCTTTGTATTCCTGTCTCCCACGTCTCCCATATTCTGGGCTACTCTGCCACAGACTTCAAGGAGACCCACTCGCACAGACTCTAATGCAGCATGCCCTCCTGCTACACTGCAGCCAATGCTCTCGTCTCCCTTCCTGCCAAATTGTCTGCTAACCACCACTTACAAAAAGCCTAACTAACCATTCTTCCAAATCCAGATCCAATGCTTTCTCCATAAAACTCTCCTTCACCATCCCACCAGAAATGGTCTCAGTCACTGAGGGACCATACTGCATGTGGTAACACTCTTGAAGTTCTTGCCTTAGAGCAAGTCATCAGTACTTTTTAATCTCCTTTACTACATGACACGTTCCCAAACAGGCTGGGCATTGTTTTACACATCTTTATACCCTTCATGATGCCTTACACATGTGTCTAACAAAATTATTTTAATAATGAATAAATTCTACACAACTCTGAATCACTCCTTTGCACTAGATGGTTAAGGCATCAAAAGACTGATAAAGTCCCGACACTAATGGGACTTACAATCCAGAAACGGAGATATGTGAACAGATCCTGTAACTAACACATAAGGCACACTGTAAGTGCCAGAACAGACTGATGGCAGTGCTGGAGTTGTGCAGAGCAGGCAACAATTAATTCCAAAGGAGAGCACTGAAAAGAAAGGAGATATCTGGGCTGAGTCTTAATGAATAAATAAGATTTTAACAAGAAAACATCAAAAGGACGGGCCATTCCTGACAGAAGAAACAGCAGAGATAAAGAGTCTTGAAGACTCTAGTAGACTAATGAACCAAAAAATAACCATCCAGGAAGAGAGAGAAAGGGGCAGAGGGGGAGGAGGGGAGAGAAAGAGAGACAAGGAGTAAGAGGAGAGAGGGAAGGAGGAAATAGGAATATGAACGTGTTACTAGGGAGAAGACCCAGCTGGAAGGACCTCAAAGAATTTGAACTATCAAAGGTATCTAAGCAGGAAAGTGATATGGTTAGTACTGTTTTGTTTTATAGCTCAGATCAGGATTAAGAGATAAAAATAGTGGTATCATGGGAGTTAAAACTCTCCAGGACTTCTGGCTGGTACAGCTCAGTGGATTGAGCACAGACCTGCAAACCAAATGGGTCGCTGGTTCAATTCCCAGTCAGGGCACATGCCTGCGTTGCAGGCCAGGTCCCCAGTAGGGGTAGTGTGAGAGGCGGCCACACATTGATGTTTCTCTTTCTCCTCCTTCCCCTCTAAAAATACGTAAATCAAATCTTTAAAAAATAAAAACAAAACTGACTTAGGGGAAACAAAAGTACAAAAGCTAAAAACTAAATCCTGAGAAGTAATTATATTGGGGAGGAAAAGAGAAAAGAGGAGGGAGGTGAGTGAAAAACAAGTTATCTGAGAGACAGGAGACCAAGGAGAGAATGTCATCAAAACCAGAAGGGAAGCAGGGGTAATAACCAACAATAAAGGAAGAGAGGATGAATGTATGAGAAGGGTCTTACTTGACAATCAGGAGGTTGCTAAAGCTCTTAAGACTAACAGTTTCAAAATAATTGTGTGAAGGCAGGGAGAGAGCCAACTCACAGTAAGTTAAGAAAAAAGGTGAAGAATTAGAAAGGCAGCAGTTGGGGACTGCTTTTGTAAGAACTGTGACAGTGAATGGAAAGAGAGAAAATGGCAAAAGTTTGAGGCCAAAGCAGAGCACAGGTTAAGTTTCTATGAGGAGTTACATGAACTTTTTTATCCTCACAGAATAAAGGAAACTGAAACAAAATAACAGGAGACACCCTGCCAAGTCCTGAGGGGTGAAATGAAAGCAGAAAAAGTGGAAAAAGCAAGTAGAAGGTGCCTTCAAAAAGAGAACAGAGGGGAAACTAGAAAAATTTGTGGTATTGACCAAGGAAATTAAGAACACTCCAATAAGTGGAAAAAGTAACGAACAAAGAATTAAATGGGGTGATGTTCAACAAAATAAGATTTAAACAACTGTTACTTGGAAAAGGACACTCAACTGGAAATAAAGAAAATGAGCACCGAAGACCTAGATGACAGCCGCAAAAGTAAAGGAACAAACGGAACAAAATGTTAAAACAAAAAGTTAAAGTAGTAATCTTAAAAAGTTATAAAACTCCCCAAGCAACTGGTAATTGTACATCAATCAACATGTACAACACAAATCTTTATCATCCAAAATATTTCCAAAATCCAGCAACAGTCTCCTTGCTTTAAACAGAGAATACAATTGTATTACAATCAAATCCCAATATTTAAAAAAGTAGGTGGTTTTCATGGTACTGAGTTCTGACTTATAAGTTTCATATCAAAGTTTTGAATCTTATCTTTCCTAACATTAACTACCCTCCTTTGGATCATCCACAAATTCAATAAACTTAACTTAATCCAAAACAGGAAGAGGACATTTTCCTTCAGGAGGACACTAAAAAGGCCTCTCTCAGGATTGATGATAATCAGGGCTGTTTCACTGATAATGAGTCAAATTCTAACCATATTCACATCTAGCCTACATGTCTCTGTTCTGACCATAGGACATGATAATTCTGTCAAATATGCTCTGGTGAAATCTAATTGCACAATGTCTAAAGCATTTTTCTAATGAACCAGTCTATTAATTCTCTCCCCCCCAAAAAAAGGAAATGAGACTAATCTGGCCACACCCTAGCCAGCTCTGTCTCTATTGAAGGTACCACCAGCCTTCAATTTAAATGACCCTATAAATCATGTCATAGCTCTGTCCTGGCAGGATCACTCTACAATTCTCCAAGGAAGACAAACTTCCCACTTTTTAGTTAGCTACTCCTAAATGTATGAATACAAGGCAATCTGTCCTCCCCAAACAGGGTGAGAAAAAAAAAATTTCTGTCCAATTTAAATATGTGAACTTTCGGTGATACAGACAAAAGAATCAATGTCTCTCTATAATGTCCATATATTACATTAGTTGTACATATTTAAAATCACATACTATATAAAATAATATTTAGAAGTTCATTTCCCCCTTTCAACATTTCATAAAACGATTTTATTGAAATTTTCCCCATTTATCTTTAGTATGTTTTCACGTTCACTAGATTGACTGAGTCATTTACCAGTTTTGTTTTGTTTTTAAACTAACTTTAAACCGTTTCCTTCCTTTTATTTATAAAAGTTGTTCGGGTTAGAGATTTTTTGAATCCTTGTTATCTTTTTAACCTAAATACTAACTGCTCATTTTCTGTACATTCAGGCAATTTTTTCATTCTATAGGGTGTGCTATAGATGCAGATTCATAATCTCCACAAGGTACACGCTTACTGTACCTTAGTGTTGAAGGAAGCAGTTTCAGGCTTACACCTCCTCCAGTCAATCCTTTGCAAGGCTTTGTGTGGGGTAAAATACAGTGACTTACTCTTTTCTGAGAGATAATTTTTTGGGGAAAAAGACCTTGTTGTATATGCAGGTAATTAAGTCAAAAATTCACAAAGAGTTAGGAACCCAATTATTTCTTAAAACACATTTCAATTAATAACAAGCTATTGCTTATGTTACATGCAGATGCATTAACAGTAATCTTTAGAAGTCAAATTTTCTTTCTAAAGTAATATATTAGAACTTTGCTATACGGTTATAAAAGAAGAGTAGAGTAGGACAGGTTACTCAATTTCTGTGAATTATTTTTCTTAGAGAAACAGCAAGAGTAGTAATTCTAGTAATTTTTGTGTATTGTTCAAGAATTAAGTGCCAGCCACCGTTTTAAGCCTTTTAAACTCATTAACTCAACCTTCACCATGCTCCTAAGAAACAGGCGCTATTGATAATTTCACTTTATTGATGGGAAACCAGGCAGAGAGGTTAAGAAACTTGCCCAAAGTCACACAGCTTCTAACCAGCCAAAATTCAGTCTAGTTCTAGGACCCTCCCCCCTTTAAAAGAAGATATATTGCCCCTTGAGTTAGTAAAAATAGGTCTACATTCTAAGACAGTCCCATCTAGCAGGCAGTTAATGTAAAGTAGTCTCGAGAAGACAGGAGAGAGGTTTCAGTGTAGTTTAACATATTTTCTATTCGATTATTTTCTATTATCCATCCCCACTGCCTAAAGGCACAAATGATAGTTTGAGCTAGGAGTACTTTACCCGCTGTATTTACGTTCCCTGAGCTAATCAGACCCCCATTTCAGTAAATACTTTTAGGGCAAAACGTCCCTACCATAAACTCAAGCACAGAATAAGCAAAGTAGTGTCTTCCTCATTCTCCTCTCAACATCTTAACTGACAGTGAACCTGCCCCTTTGGGCCCAGATCTCCTTTGCTATCCCAAATATATAAAACTAACTTCCAACCGTTTTCTTGGGTACGGTAACTTTCCTAAACCCTGAAATTAGGGCGGCACTTCCTCAGTACTCAACTGGTTGTGCGCTGCAATGGGGTTTGATGAGAGGTTTCCCAAGGAAAAAGGGGTAAAATAGGAACTGAAGCCTGGGAGAACAGCAGAAGGCAGGGTGCAGCGTGCAGAGCATGGAGTGGGGTGGAAAGCGCTGCTGTCTGACACAGAATTCCGTGCAGAGAGGAGGAGAACAGAAATTGAGGAGGAGGGCATAGTCACGAAACCCAGGTGGGGCAGCATTTTCTGGGATTTTCCTTTTATGCGTCTTAGACTCTCTCTGCGGAAGAAACTGAGACCCTCAGGGTAGCAACTGTTTCATCGGTCAGGGCACCTTCACCCCCTTTCCTCTGCCGCCCGAGGCCAGAACTGGTCCTTTGCAAGCTTCGCTCCCCGTCGGACCGCAGCCGGGCCTTTCTAACACCGGTCAATCCGCGGGAGGGACAACCAGAACCTCTCGACCCCAAGGCCAGGGACCCGCGTCCCGGTCCTCAGCGGCCGCCTCCCGGGTTTCCCTTCCGGTGGACAACTCCCACATTTCCCTCCTGAGCCTGAACCGAGTCTTTACCGAAGAGCTGAACCCAGCGGTCACGGATTAAAAGCCAAACTGGACTGAGGGTTTTACCTTTAACAGATTAGACGTCGCCATGTTCCTTCAACTTAGAATCTCGCGAGACGGCACGAGATTTCGTGGCGCCGGAGACCAGGCCACAACTGGAGGCCGGAGTTCCCACCAGGTCCGACGGGCCCACCGGCCGCCCTGGGGGTATGGTGGGAGGCGGGCGGCGTGCCGACAGCGCTGACTTCGTCCCAGGTACCTGGAGCTTTCTCTCTTTCCCCCTACATGGTCACCGGAGCTTCCCCACACGGAAGAACTCATGCAAACGCTCAGGGAGCTGGCTCCGGCGAATGGTGAGAGGGTAACGGGAGCCGACCTGAATTAGAAGTGGAAGCATCGACTCTACGAGCTTCCCCTCTCCTTCGGATTAGCCTTTGTGGTTGCACCCGCAGCGGCCACCGGCAACGAATTTAGCTCGGCTTAGACCCGGCAGCTCAGGTTCCACGGCTGCATCACGTGACGCGGCGGGCGGGGGCGCGCTCGGGAGCGAGTGTGGGAGCCTAGAAGCCTTGGTGGGCTGAGAGGCGGTCCAGGGGTGGGAGCGCGCCCTCTGCTGGCGGGACCATACATCTCCCCTCATCCAGCGCACCAAATCTGGGGACTCGGTTTTAACAGAGGTCTAATGAAATGTTTGTCACAGCTGTCTTCAGTAAGAACTGGCACATGGAAGCCGCCCAATAAATATTTGTTGAATGAGTACATGAATTAATGCCCAAAAGTATTGACTACTCCATTAAAGAGGGCCTGGCACTATCCTTGCCCAGTGTGGCTTAGTTCATTGAGCGTGTCCTGCAAAGGGAAAGGTTATACCTGTTGGATCCTGGGTCAGGACACATGCCTGGGTTGCTGGTTCCGTCCAGATCCTGGCAGTTAGAAGAAGCCATGTATGGTTGTTTCTCTTTCTCCCTCCCTTCCTCTCGCTCTAAAAATGAATAAAATATTTTTAAAATATATTTTATTGATTATGCTATTACAGTTGTCCCAACCCTCTGCCCTGTATCCCCCTTCCTACCAGCATTCCCCCACCTTAGTTCATGTCCATGGGTCATACATACAAGTTCTTTGGCTTCTCCATTTCTCATACTATTTTTAACCTCACCCTCTCTACTTTGTACCTACCATGTGTGCTTCTATTCCCTGTACCTTTTCCCCATTCTCCCCTCACCCCCTCCCTGCTGATAACCCTCCATGTGATCTCTATTTCTGTGAATCTGTTCCTCTTCTAGTTGTTTGTTTAGTTCGTTTTGTTTTTTTAGATTTGATTGTTGATAGTTGTTTGTTCTTATTTGTATTTTTTATCTTTTTGTTACATAAGTTCCTTTAATATTTCATATAATAATGGCTTGGTGATGATGAACTCCTTTAACTTGAACTTATCCGGGAAGCACTTTATCTGCCCTTCCATTCTAAATGATAGCTTGGCTGGATAGAGTAATCTTGGATGTAGGTCCTTGCCTTTCATCACTTCTAATACTTCTTTCCAGCCTCTTCTTGACTGCAAGGTTTCTTTTGAGAAATCAGCTGATACCTTTATGGGCAGTCCTTTGTAGGTAACTGTCTCCTTTTCTCTCGCCGCTTTTAAGATTCTTTATCTTTCATCTTGAGTAATGTAATTATAATGTGCCTTGATGTGTTCCTCTTCGGGTCCAACTTCTTTGGGACTCTGGGCTTCCTGGACTTCCTGGAAGTCTATTTCCTTCACCAGATTGGGAAAGTTCTCCTTTATTATTTGTTCAAATAAGTTTTCAATTTCTTGCTCTTCCTCTCCTCCTTCTGGCACCCCTATGATTTGGATGTTGAAATGTTTAAAGTTGTCCCAGAGGTTCCTAAGCCTCTCCTCATTTTTTTGAATTCTTGTTTCTTCATTGTGTTCTGGTTGAATGTTTATTTCTTCCTTCTGGTCCACACCATTGACTTGAGTCCTGGTTTCCTTATCTTCACTGTTGGTTCACTTTTCATAGTCTTCACTTTCCCTCTATTTTGGGACCATACTCAAACATCTCTGTGAGCATCCTAATTACCAGTGTTTTGAACTGTGCATCTGATAGGTTGGCTATCTCTTCGTCACTTAGTTGTATTTTTTTCTGGAGTTTTGATCTGTTCTTTCATTTGGGCCATATTTTTTTGTCTTGGCACCCCTGTTATGTAGTAAGGGACGGAGCCTTAGGTATTCACCAGAGTGGGGCAACCCACCTTGCTGTGTTGTGGCACTGTATGTGGGGGAGGGGTCCAATAGGGAACAGTGCCCCTTGCTCAGCTCTCAGTGGGCATTCAGTCAATTCCAACACTACCCACAAGCAAATTAGGCCCTTCTGGTGCTGTTTTTCAGGGAGGGGGGTGGTTTTGTGTACATTCTAGGACCTTGTGGGTCTCTCCAACAAACTCTCCTGTGCCACTGGTAGTATCTCCTGCTGCCTCAACCCCACAGGTTTTTTCAGTCAGAGGTTTTGAGGCTTTATTTCCCTCCACTAGAACCCTAGGTTGTGTGGTATGTCTCACTCCCCAGTTCTTCCTCCTGGTTTATCCGCAGGCAAATGTGGGACCACCCAGTCTGCTGCGCATCTCTGCCCCTCCTATCAGTCTGGATGAATGTTTCTTCTTTAACTCCTTCGTTGTTGGATTTCCATACAGTTCTATTTTCTGGCAGTTCTGGTTGTTTTTTGTTTTTAAATTTGTTGTTGTTCTTCTTTTGGTTTTGCAGGGAGGCACAATGTGTCTACCTATGCCTCCATCTTGACCGGGAGTCTATAAAAATAATTAAATAAAATCTTTAAAAAAAAGAGTGCCTGGAGCTGAAATCTATAAATGCTCGATTAGGCAATGAATATTAATCATGGCTTTCCTGAAGGCACATTATTTTAGAAGATCCTAAACCATAAGCCTCCAAGGTTTATCCCTTCAGACCACAAGCCACTGGCAAAGGGAAGAGAATATAATTTATAGGTAAAACCTGCAATATACCTGATATTGTATTGTGGATGTTTACAATTATTCAATCATAATATGTTAGAAACAGATAAGAGCTATAGAGTAAAATAAACCAGGGAAGGGGGATGAAGTTTGAAATTTTAAATAGAGTGATTCAAGTAGGACTCACTGAGAAGATGGCATTTGAGCAAACACTTGAAGGAGGTGAGGAAGGAGGCCAGGCCTGTGTAAGAGAAGAGCATCCCAGAGGCAACTCACAGGTTGCCAAGAAAGCCCAAGGAACAATGAGAGGGTTGGTGTGTTCAGAGCAAAGAAAGGAAAGAGAGCATAAGATTGTATATGGCGCTCTTGACCACAGTAAAGACAGGTTTTTATTCTGAGTGAAATGGGGCATCATCGAAGGCTTTTGAACAAAGGACTGGCATGGTCACACTCTCATTTTAACATAATTACCGTGACTGTTGTGTATGAATAGAAGCAGGAAAGTAATTTAGAAAGCTTTTGTAATATTTAATTAAATCAACACAACAATCATGTTTCCTAGGTGTCTCCATTGTACAAATGATTTAGTAGAGAGCAACCTAGGCACTATTAAACAATGAGTAAGTGGTACAACCAGGATTCAGAGCTACTGTGCTTATAATGTCCTGGAAGAATATTAACATAGGAATGACTCTTAGAGGCCATCTTTGTTTACAAATTAGAAAAAATTAGACTCAGGCGATCTGGACAAGGTCACTCAACTGCATCAGAGAAGACCTAGTCCAGAATAAATTTTATATAATTATAGTTCACTTCTCCAGTGAAGCTAGGTTATCTTCAAACCTAGTCAAACTCTTCTGCTTAATTTAAAATGTAAAACTGTAGCCCTGGCTGGTGTGGCTCAGTGGATTGAATGCTGGTCTGTGAACCGAAAGGTCCCCGGTTCAATTCCCAGTCAGGGTACATGCCTAAATTGCAAGTCAGGTCCCCAGCTGGGGGTGCATGCAAGGCAACCACACATTGATGCTTCTCTCCCTCTCCTTCTGCCTCCCTTAACCTCTCTCTAAAAATAAATAAAATTTTAAAGGAAAAAAAGAGAGGTTTTCCTTTTGTCCCTGCCTTTAAAATTAAAATAAAATGTAAGACTGTAGATTAAATAATAATCAGCTTTATGTATTTTAAAAAAAAATAGGTGGCAAGTTGTGATATAATGAATGAATGAGTGTATGACACCACTTAAAGAATCCAGTTAAGTGTTTAATACTTGTTTGAGTACCTACTATAGGCATACCTTGTTTTATTGCTTTTTGTTTTATTCCACTTCACAAGTGTTGCATTTTTTCACAAATAGAAAGCAAGACCCTCCACCAGCGAAAAGATTTCTGCTTGCTTTATTGTGGTGGTCTGGAACCAAACCCACAACATCTCCAAAGTATGTCTATGTAATTGGCACTGGAAATATAAGAAATAAATGAGACAGAGAACCCTGCTCTCTGGGACCGTATAGTCTTAAAAGGGAGTCAGATATTAAGCATAGTTACACAAATCAAATATTGCTTAATTGGAATTTTGATAAATACTCCAAAGGAAAACTATAACGTGCACTTGAGACCATATGGTAGGGAGGGGACCAATATCCTAATTGCCACCATTCTGTGGTCACACTCTGAACCTCATGGCTACGTCTTTTTTTGTTTCTTCCTTCTCAGAGACAATGGCAGTTATGTTTCTTGCAAATCCCTAGGATGTTGTGTGCATATGTAAGCATTCACATCAGTATTTTTTGCACTCTCCACAGATGATGGCATACTACTTACCCTGTTAACATCTTTTTTGTCATTGAGCTGTATGATAGAAATCACTGAAAATACGTTTTTGCTTATTTTTTTCACACTTTGTTACAGAAATTCAAACAATTACTGACAGGCCCTATGCATCCATTGCCTCCAGGATGTTTGGGATTATGAAAATAGGCTCTTGAAGTCCATTTTAAATACATACAATAACTATATATAAAGTCAAAGCTGTGCCATGGAATGCCATCTATTGCCTGTGCTGAGGGGGGTGTTAGTGGTCTTTCTCGGGAGAGGGTATCTCAGGGACATCTGCCTTCTCCACATGGCCTGTAAGACAGTCACCTGTACCTTAAGTCTACACTCAGCCCACGAAATTACTGTTTTTGGAGACTCCCCATCTCCCACCGTCCAAAACACGTCTAAGCTTCACTCCTGCCTCCAGAAAGTGGAGCCCTGGACAAGATGGGTGGCTGGGGAAGCTGAGGAAGTGAAGGCCTCGCTAGCAACTGTGTGAAACAAAACAGAACCATCCTAGATTTCCATGGGACCAGGCCAGGAGTGAAACTCCCACAGTCCAATTCACACATTTTACATAATTTGCAAATGTCTTCAACAACAGATGTTGTGAAACTTAAGAAGAAATGAGAAAAGAGGGTAGGAAATGATTGTCTCCGATGGAGGGAGATTGAAGAGACTGGAAAGGCTTTGATTCCTGGGTAGCCCCAAATACCCAACTGAGAGCAGTAATCCTGAATTTTAGTTGAGACCACTTGGCATAGCTAAGGAAACTAAGACAGGGCAGGGTTAAGCAAGGTGCCCGAGATCTCTTGGCTCTCGAGTGGCAGGACCTGTTTGCTTCTAAAGCCACATCAGGTGCTGGCACTGAATAGGTATACAATAGAATGTAACCCGGGTTATGGTTTTATTGAGTGGATGTTGCAGGGAGTTGAGCACATAACGTAAGAGAGTATGATGATTGGCCATGGGATGAAAACTGAATCTGTAGGGTAAAGAACGATGAAAGATAGTAGGATCAAAGTACCATCTGCCCAGGTGAGA
The DNA here is from genome assembly GCA_007922815.1 of Macrotus californicus. Taxonomy (NCBI): domain Eukaryota; kingdom Metazoa; phylum Chordata; class Mammalia; order Chiroptera; family Phyllostomidae; genus Macrotus; species Macrotus californicus. The sequence goes on along the minus strand of VMDR010010270.1, from coordinate 7,660 downwards.
GTCTCAGGACTGTCAGAATGACTACACTGGAGGGAGGGCGTTGGAAAGACAGAAGGAGGTGGCTGGAGGGTGAAGTTGAGCCCAGGTCGTTATTGGTTGCAGTTACTGGTCATGACAAGGGCTAAGTTAAGATCAAAGGAGAGTAGTTGAGGTAGGGCAGAGAACAGAGTCCCCAGAACACAAGACGTCAGGAAACTGAGAAATCAGGCATTTCAGATGCTTTTGGTGTCCTAGTCACATCCTCTTGACCTACTTCTGATTTCAGCAGCAGCTGAAGCGGACATTTCAGACTCCTCCTGACAGCTTCCCTCCTGAAAGACGCACCTCTCCTTTCATCTTTCACCCCAGGTCTTCTCCAAAGGCCCAGGAACCTGCTAGGTTCACAGGCAAGTAGAGCAAAGTATAGGGAAGATAATGGTTTAGGGGAACAACTTTTAACCAGTTTGGGCCAAAAGCCATTGAATACGTGTTCCAGCCTCTGGTTCTCTGGCAAACAATTCTGTGGGACACTCGGGATGTTTCCCAGAATCTCAGTGGATTTAAGTCCCCTTTGTTCCTAGCAGAAAAACCTTTACAGAGGTTTTTCTTCCTTTCCTATCTTATTCTCCTTGCTCCTTGGTTCCTGCTTCCTGGGTTGTCTCCCAGATAAACCAATTATGTCCCAAGTCCTTGTTTCAGGGTCTACTTTCAGGTGAAAACTTACTAAAACACCAAGGTATTAATAAATTTTTAAAAAAGATTTTATTTACTGTTTGGGGGGGGGGGAGGAAAGAGAAACATCAGTGTGTGGTTGCCTTCCCATGTGCCCCCTACTGGGGACCTGGCCTGCAACCCAGGAATTTGCCCTGACTGGGAATCGAACCTGTGACCCTTGGTTCACAGGCAGGCACTCAACCACTGAGCCACACCAGCCAGGAGGTATTAATAATTTTTATGTGAATATTGAAATCTGTAAGAATTATGACAGGAGCATGTTGGAGAGAATGATAATGAGTCAGGACCTGAATTAATTAAGGAATGAGGGAGTATGACCTGGGAGGCAGGTCAGTATATGACAGTGACAAGGAGGGTTAATGAATGGATAGTCCATTGACACCAGACTCCAAGCTGAATGCTTTTATTTTATTTATAGGGAAGTTCCACTTAGAGTAAGTAAAGGAACCATTAGAGAAGAGTTTGAGGATGCAGAGGATTTTGCTGCCTGTCCAGAGGCTTGGAAGTCGGGGAAATGGGAGATGGACTCAGAAAGGGCTAAGTGCCGAGGTGTACTCAAATGAGGGGTAACGTAGGTGTGGGGACTTCTTGCAAAGACTGAAATAAAACTAAAGGCATGAGATTGGTCTTAATGGTGGAAGGGCAGATGGTGTGGGGGTGTGATAGGGAGGGGATCTTGCCAGAAACACACAGATCTCTAGGGTCCCATCTTTTCTGCTGCAGTTGAAAGTGAGGAAGCTGGGGAGAGGCACTCCTACTCCACTCAAATGCACAGGTTTTGGGGAATTCTCTTGGCCGTTACTAGAGGAGTCAGAGGACCCAAGGAGAGACATAAGCTTATCTGATGTACTGAGAATTCTGGGGGGAAAAATTTAATAACTAGTTTGGTGCTAGTCTTCTCAAAGCAACTGGTGAATAGACACCTATGTACTTATTCACTATTAATTTTTTAACAATGCCTGAGGCTTATGCCTCAATTATATTTTCTAGACAAGGATGAATTAAATAACCTGGGACTTATGATATTGTATATCTATAATGGAAAATAACCCCCAAATGCTGAAAAATAGGAAAAATGTCTAAAAATTAAAAATATTGCAAAACAACACTACGAGGCCCCAGAATGATTAATTCTTGAAGAAACTATTTACTAGGTATACAATTTCTGGAACAGATAGACATTTTAACCAACCTGGCTTGACCAACCTGCATCCTATGAACACACTTGAGGTCAAATACCTTCCACTGTATCAGTTAGTATTGTCGATTGTCAGAACTTGGACTAGGTCCAAGTCCTCCAATTTATGATTCAGTGCTCTTGTGTTTCAGGAAAAAGCATCAAAGAGGACAGACACAAAAAGCTCAAGTAATGTTTTGCTGGTCCAGAAGGCTCAGACTCTAGTTTCTCTTTGCCCCGTCCACAGCTGTGGATCACATTGACTTTTTGGCTTAAGGAGAATTTCAAACACCCAAACACACACACACACACACACACACACACACACACACAATACTTGTTTTGTTATCTATAACTACATAAATAATTATTCACTTTCCCAATACCAGAAAAAAACAACTTTATCTCACCTAATTAGCACCAAGTAGAAGAAGCAAAAATTAGCAGGTCTTGGCCAATTATAACCTTTTTATTTATGCTATCACTTGGAGACTATCTCATTAGAATTTTACATTAAAATTCTACAATAACACCTTTATACTCAAGCTACTGTCGTTCAAAAGTCTCGTTTAATTTATTTTAAAATTTTCTTAGTTTACAAAATAAGGATAGACTATGAAAATAATAAAATGTCGACTTCTGAGCACAATGGAGGCATAGGTAGATACACTTTGCCTCCTCGCACAACCAAAAGAAGGACAACAACAAATTGAAAAACAAAAAACAACCAGAACTGACAGAAAATTGAACTGTATGGAAGTCCAACAACCAAGGAGTTAAAGAAGAAACATTCATCCAGACCGGTAGTAGGGGCAGAGACAACCGGGCAGAGAGGACCAGAGGCGAGGCGGCAGCTGGCGGATCGGTTGGTCCCCCATTTGCGTGCAGATAAACTAGCATTCCAATGCAGGGAAATAAAACCTCAAAACCTCTGACCAAAAAAACCTGTGGGAATTGAGACAGCGGGAGAAACTCCCAGGCTCACAGGAGAGTTCATTGCAGAGACCCACAGGGTCCTGGAACGTACACAAAACAACCCCCCTCGCCAGAAAACAGCACCAGAAGGGCCCAGTTTGCTTGTGGATGGCGGGCGAGGTGACTGGAAGCCGGCAGAGAGCTGAGCAAGGGGCACTGTTCCCTGTTGGACCCCTCCCCCACATACAATGCCACAATGCAACAAGGTGGGTTGCCCTGCCCTGGTGAACACCTAAGGCTCTGTCCCTTACTACATAACAGGGATGCCAAGATAAAAAAATATGGCCCAAATGAAAGAACAGATCAAAACTCCAGAAGAAATACAACTAAGCAATGAAGAGATAGCCAACCTATCAGATGCACAGTTCAAAACACTAGTAATCAGGATGCTCACAGAGATGGTTGAGTATGGTTGCAAAATAGAGGAAAAAGTGAAGACTATGAAAAGTGAAATAAAGGAAAATGTACAGGAACCAACAGTGAAGGTAAGGAAACCAGGACCCAAGTCAATGCTTTGGACCAGAAGGAAGAAATAAACATTCAACCACAACAGAATGAAGAAACAAGAATTCTAAATAATGAGGAGAGGCTTAGGAACTCTGGGACAACTTTAAACATTCCAACATCTGAATCATAGGGGTGCTAGAAGGAGGAGTGGAAGAGCAAGAAATTGAAAATTTATTTGAAAAAATAATGAAGGAGAACTTCCCCAATCTGGCAAAGGAAATAGACTTCCAGGGACTCCAAGAAGCTCAGAGAGTCCCAAAGAAGTTGGGCCCAGGAAGCACTCACCAAGGCACATCATAATTACATTACCCAAGATGAAAGATAAGGAGAGAATCTTAAAAGCAGCCAGAGAAAAGGAGAGAATTACCTACAAAGGAGTTCCCATTAGACTATCAGCTGATTTCTCAAAAGAAACCTTGCAGTCAAGAAGAGGCTGGAAAGAAGTATTCCAAGTCATGAAAGGAAAGGACCTACATCCAAGAATACTCTATCCAGCAAAGCTATCATTTAGAATGGAAGGGCAGATAAAGTGCTTCCCAGATAAGGTCAAGTTCAAGGAGTTCATCATCACCAAGCCCTTATTATATGAAATGTTAAAGGGACTTATCTAAGAAAAAGAAGATGATCAAAACTATGAACAGTAAAGTGACAACAAACTCACAACTATCAACAACTGAACCTAAAAACAAAAAACAAACTAAGGAAACAACTAGAACAGGAACATAATCACAGAAATGGAGATCACCTGGGGGGTTGTCAGCAGGGATGGGGAGGGAGGAAAGGTGGAAAATGTGCAGGGAATAAGTAGCATAAATGGTATGTACAAAATAGAGGGAGGTTAAGAATAGTATGGGAAATGGAGAAGCCAAGAAATGTATATATATGACTCATGGACATGAACTAAAGAGGGGGAATGTGGGTGGGAAGGGGTGTGCAGGGCGGAGGGGAATAAAAGGAGGCAAAATGGGACAACTGTAATAGCATAGTCAATAAAATATATTTAGTACAGAAAAGAAAATAATAAAATGTAGAGACTTTCTACATAACACTCAATTTCTTAACTGAATTAAATCTGAAGTAAATTGTCAGAGTACTTTTTCCGTGCCAAAGCAATCTAGTAGTTGCATAATAAAAGATTTCCTACTGTATTTTTTAGAAAGATTTTATTCATTTACTTTTAGAGGGAAGGGAAGGAAGGAAGAAAGAGAGGGAGAGAAAAATCTGTCTGCTAGAGACAATGATTAGTCGCCTCTCGCCTGCCCCCAACTGGGGACCTGGCCTGCAACCCAGGCTTGTGTCATGACTGGGAATCAATTAGTGGCCCATCGTTTCTTAGGGGGACACCCAATCCACTGAGCCACACCAGCCAGGGGGTCCTGCTGTATTTTTATTTATAAGTTACTTACTACTTAATAAAGTTAAAATTTGCTCCACAAATCTAGGTGATAAGTCACATCAATATTAATACCTAAATTTTGCCACTTCTTCCACGGGTCTCTACTCCCCCTTCACATTTTGTTTTGTTTTATTGTGTGTGTTCAAGGCATACTTCAAAATGCTCAGGACCAGTTCTGCTTGTATTCTTCAGCTCTGTTCAGTCGGCCATCTACAATGTATCAGTGAGCTTCAAGAATAAATTAGAAACACTAATTCTGAGCCAATTGAAAACAAACATAAGGGGAAAAAACAGGGTTTAAAACACATTTTGGTAGTAAAGCTCTTGGAGAATGTATCCTGAAATGGAGACCAAGTGCCATTATTTTCTGTCTCTTCTCTCTGAATAGAACTTGCTCACTCAGTCATGGATGGTGTGGCTGGAGAACTACAGACCTCTAACTTTTGTAACTTAGAAGTTGCATTCTCCCCAAATTAATTTGTATATTCAATAAAATTATGATAAAATCATTGATTTTTTTTTACAGAAAATTGACAAACCAATAAAAATATATTTGGGAGATAGAATGTGAAAGAACAGGAAAAATTAATTAAAAAAAAAACAAATGAGGATTTGCCCAAGAATGTATCAACCTTTATTACACCTATCTTTTTTTTATGTTTTTTTTTATTTTTGGGTGAACTCGTATGTGTCAACACACTTTATTTTGTAGTTTTCTCCAACATAGCTTGAGGAAAAGACATATACAGTTCAATAAATTAGAAAAAATCCTTAAGAAATTGTAAATCCCTTTGTTTTAGGGACAACACATATAACTCTTAATGTATTTTTAAATGCAAACTAAGCCACAGAAACTGAGCACTTTGTGGTAAAAGAAATCAAATAATACACAAGTATGACTTTTTTTATTAGTGGCTATTCCTCCTATTAAAATTAAAATTTTTTAAACTTTAAAAAAAATTGTTTTTCAAGTACAGCCATCTGCATTTTCCCCCCACCCCAGCCGTCCCCACTTCCCACCCTTTGTCCTACCCCACTTTGGTTTGGTCCATTTGTCCTTTATAGATGTTCCTGACATTTATCTTTTAATGCTGGTTTTCTTTTCTTTCTAATTTTTTTTACTGATTTGAGAGAGAGAAAATTTGTTACACTTAACTTATACATTCATTGGTTGATTCTCTTTTTAAGTGTATTTTATTGATTATGCTGTGACAGTTGTCCCAATTTTTTCCCCTTTGCCTCCTTCTACCCGGTACCCCCTTTCCCTCCAGCATTCTTCAGCTTTGTTCATGTCCATGGGTCATGTGTGTAAGTTCTCTGGCTTCACCCTTTCTGTGCTACTCTTAACATCCCCGTCTGTTTTGTTCCTACCAATTATGCTTCTTAATCCCTGCACCATTTCTTTCTTTTGCCCCTTCCACCTCCCAGCTGATAACCCTCCAAGTGATCCCCATACCTATGATCCTGTTCCTGTTCTGGTGGTTTGCTTAGTTTGTCTTTGTTTTTGTTTTAGGTTCAGTTGTTGATAGTTGTGAGTTTGCTGTCATTTTAATGTTCATAGTTTTGATCTTCTTTTAAGTCCCTTTAATGTTTTAGGTAATTTTAGGTAATAATGGCTTGGTTGATGATGAATTAATTCCTTTAGTTTTACTTTGTTTGGGAAGCACTTTATCTGCCCTTCAGTTCTAAATGATAGCTTTGCTGGATACAGAATCTTAGTTGTCAGTCCTTGCTTTTCATCATTTTGAATATTTGTTGCCAGTCCCTTCTTGCCTGCAAAGTTTTTTTGAGAAATCAGTTTATAGCCTTATGGGAACTCCTTTGTAGGTAACTCTCTGCTTTTCTCTTCCTGCTTTTATTATTATTTTTTTAATTACTTTATTGTTGTTCAATTACAGTTTGCATTTCCCCCCCACTACTCCCCCCCAACCCCAGCCAATCCCACCCCCCTCCCCTCCTTTTTTTTAAAGATTTATTTATTCACTTTTAGAGAGAGCGGAAGGGAGACAGAAAGAGAAGTTGAGAAACATCAATGTGCAGTTGCCTCTCATGTGCCCCCAACTTGGGACCTGGCCTAGGTGCAGGCATATGCCCTGAGTAGGAATCGAACCGGCAAACCTTTAGTTTGTAGGCCCACACTCAATCCACGAAGCCACACCAGGCATGGCTCTCTTGCTGCTTCTAAGATTCTCTCTTTATCTTTAACCTTTGGCATCTTAATTATGATGTGTCTTGGTGTGGCCCTCTTTGGGTCCAACTTGTTTGGGATTCTCTGTGCTTCCTGGACTTGTATGTCTATTTCCTTTGCCAAATTAGGGAAGTTTTCTTTCATTATTTTTTGAATAAATTTTTAATTTTTTGCTCTTCCTCTTCTTCTGGCACTCCTGTGATTCAGGTGTTGGTACACTTAAAGTTGTCCCAGAGGTTACTAAGCCTCTCCTCATTTTTTAAAATTCTTTTTCTTTGTTCTATTCTGGTTGAATGTTCATTTCTTTCTTTTGTTCTAAATCATTGATTTGAATCCCAGTTTCCTTCCCTTCACTGTTGGTTCCCTGTATATTTTTCTTTATTTCACTTTGTGTTACCTTCATTTCTTCCTTTATTTCGTGGCAGTACTCAATGATTTCTCTAAGCATTCTGATCACCAGTGATTTCAACTCTGCATCTGATAGGTTGGCTTTCTCCATTTTGTTTAGCTCTTTTTCTGGGTTGTTGATCTGTTCTTTCATTTGGCCCATATTTCTTTGTCTCCTCACTTTGACAGCCTCCCTGTGTTTGTTTCTGTGTATTAGGTAGAGCTGCTTTGACTCCCTGTCTTAGTAGCATGGCCTATGTAGAAAAGGCACCTGTAAATTTTGGGGGTGCAACCTTAGGTAATTGCCAGAGCAGGG
>VMDR010010269.1:0-31196 GCA_007922815.1 Macrotus californicus | reverse complement strand
TCAAATCTTACATTTCCACGTGAGTTCCATTCTATTGCATAAAATGTGTGCTTTGGAGGGGACCTTGGGGACCATTAGGTCTAACTTTCTAACTGCATGAAACACTAAACCAGTGGGTGGTCTTATCCATCTGCAAATATAACTCACAAATTCACTCATTCTAAAAATTTACATTCTAATTTTGGATTCTTCTGACTGTCCTCCTGACATAAAATCTGAAATTTCATCCATTGGCTGTAGTTCCATTCAGTGGAACCACAGCGTTTATGACTGATTTTGTACCTGCATTAGTACCTTTTAAATGTGTGGGTTTAGTCTCCCTGGCACATTCGACCAAGCTAACTACGTGTTTTCAATCCCTGGTGAGAACAACTTCTATTTCCCTCCTGTCCATGTCGCTCTTATCCTGGTTTCCTTTCTTTTGACTGGATTCTTATTTGTCTGTGTCTTTAAAGTACAGTGACTCCCACCTCAGTAAAAAAATGGGCAAAGTATTGGAAGAGCTAATTCATGAAAGAAGTAATATAAATCGCCAATAAATATGTAAAAATGTTTAATATCCATAGACATCAATTAAATGCTAATTAAATCAAGATATCATTTTAGCATATGTAAAATTGGCAAAGATAAAAAACACACCAATTTTTAGCTAGGATGCAGAAAAGCAAGCACCACTGCATGTTGGTTCAGTAAAAGAAACAAAAGCCAGAGGAAGATTCAAAATTTGATGAATAAACCTGTTTCTCATATAGAGAAAATTGACAACGGAGAAATGTTTAAATAGAGTATACCACATTGCAACCACCAAAAATGTTTTAGAATAATTTAGTGACATTGGGAAAATGTTTTCAATTTCTTATTAAGGAAAAAAATGGGTTATAAAATACGCTTTTACTAATATCTATGAAAAATCGCTGAATGAACACTGACCAATGTTGTAATGGGTATCATACCTTTCTGTGTGTTAAGTGTTTCTGACAATGGAAATAGGCTCTGTGTCCAATCTGATGTCAAGTAAAAACAAATTTTAAAAATACTCCCAGAAGCGATCTGATTAATCCTGAACCTTGCTTTTTACTCTTCGACTTTTCTACGCATCTTAGGTCATAGTGACCTTTGAAAATGCTACATCTCATATTAGTGTTCTAAAACCTCTGAATATTTTTCATGAGTGCTGCTGTTAAGTCATGCTCCAGTCTTCCTTGAACCTGAGTGCCAGGCTTTACATTTGTTCCTGTCAAATTTTATTTGGTTTCATTGAACCCATATGTTGTACAGTTGAACTCTGCCCTCCCTCCTCCCTTTTTCCTAGTGCTTCATATTGGACAGCCCACTCATAGCTTTGCATGATCCACAGATCTATTTGCATGACATTAAAGTCCTCATCCAACATTAATGTCCTTTTATCCATCAAAGATTGTAGAGTATGCTCCTTTGTACTAGAGATGAAACCCATTATAGTCAGCATCGCCAAAAGACGTGTGGGATAAGTCATTTTAATTCGAAGTAAAACTGCCACCGAAGATGGAAAACCAGTCTAAGTGAATTCCATCGTATGTATTATACTTCCGGGGAAATTTAGGTATGTGGAAGAAAAATATTTTGAAAGATGATATAGATTTTTAAGTGGTTAGATAAGCATAGAAAAATGGTGTCAATGATAGATGCAAGAACTCAAGAACTCATGGTGTAGGATGCTGCTGGTGTGCATGCACTGTATGCTTGCGTGATTCAAGCATTTTTAGCTGTGGGTTTAAGGACTGTAAACACCTCAGTGTAGTACTGTAAAGCAACTTAAAATATTCTTATCACCAGTTACAACTCTTCAAAAGAAATTTAAACCCATGTCATGTACCAACCAGGTGCGATGTTTTCTGGTCCTTAAAATGAATTTCACTTTGATCTGGAGGAAGATAAGAACAGGGAGATTCCCTTCTCTAATTATTTTGTTTTTAGCGTCTCAACTAATCTCTCTCAATGGAAAAACTAAGAAGATTTATATGCTAACATGCCCAGCACATTTCCCAAGACGGCAAATAGTTTCCTATTAGGTAAGAAAGAATTTCAGGATGTAAAATCTATTAACATTAAGAGGAAAAGATTTGTAGACATCTTAAAGAAAATAATATCCAAAAGTAGAAATTATTGGGGAGGGAAGAAAAGTGCTGAGAGTTGAAGAGAGAAAACACAAAGGGGCTTTCTCCATGGGATGTACCTGCAATATTTTGGTGATGACAACCATTTTTATGGGATATTTGGACTTTTTGCTTGAGCAAGTTCATTGGCTAATGTGAATAGGAAAAGGAAAGCAAGAGAGAGATTTGGAATTTTAAGATATGCAAACCAGCTATTTTATTTTTTTTTACTTTAAAAAATCATTCAAACTCTGCATAGACCTGAAGACCAAAGGAAAGTTGACTAGGGAGTCTAATCTTTGTAACATCATGAAAAGGAAATGGGCAAACACAAATTGGGGTGATCAGAGGTGAGGGTGGATCTATCTTACTTTAACCGCAGTTGAAGTAAAACATTAAAAGCCACGTTACTTTTCCTGTTGGTAGAATTAAATCACTTAGAAGTGTTTTTAGAGCACTAGTTTTTCTCACTACTCTCTTGAAAAGGAAAATCATATCCTTTCTTCTTGGCATAATAGGGATATAGTGCAATATTTTGCTTCCTACTTTGTTTTGCTTGAGATGTGGGTGCTGATATCCATGTAAAGAAATTATTTTGTGTGTTCTTAATACGGATTATCCACATAAACAATTTATTAAAACAATTGCACAAAACTGAGTAATTTCTAGAATGTTATATGTCTTCATGACTCAGAACATGATATCAGAGACTTCCACCCATTCATTTTCATCAAAGCCTGTTCCTTTTCCTCCCCCACAGATAACAGAGCTAATCTCACTACCAGACCACATGACCGAGCCTGGTCAATGGAACGTGGGTGGAATGAGGCACACTGCTTTTGAGCTAGCTGCCCTCAAAACCCTCCAACACAGGACTTGCCATGCTCTTTCCCCATTAGCAGGCCAAATAGAGAAGAATCCAAGGATGCAGAGGAAAGCCCCATGAAGGGAGAAGCCTGCTCCACTGAGTCATCCTTGGAGATAAGGCGGTTGGAGAGGAACATCTCCGTGGGACATACGTTTTAACCTCATCCTGTTAAGCCACTGAAACTTTGGAGTTGTTGGTTATCTCTACTAGCTTATTCTGGGTCAAATTGCTTGGGTTAAAAATCTCATTCCATCAATAGCTGAGGAAACTACTTAATCTGATTCAATGTCCTTGCCTGTGGAGTGCTGATCGTAGCCTTACCTACTTCATGGAGTGTTTGAGGGGACGGAGCGAGGCGTATAGCCCTTTAATAGACTTGGTTTTTAAGTGTGACTTACAGTTGCTTTGTTCCTAAAGAAGATTCTCATTTTAAGATCATATCCAAATAGGGATTTCTTACAGAGTTTGATAGAGTACTGTAAGCTAATTTGTAAAGTGAAAAACTATCCACTTAGATGTTTAACTAAAGGAATGCTGAGTTTTCCAGAAAGAAAATAAAGAGAAAATGAGGGCTAGAAGGAGGAAAGAAAGGAGGTGATGGAGGAGAGAATGAAGATTTTTCTGTTTTAAGCAGCTTCTGTACAAACTGAGCTTTGCTAACAAGTCTGACGCAGCAAGGAAGTAAACACCCCTCAGCATCAGGTAGTCACAGCAGATGCTTACTCTTGGTATTGTCTGTGGGAGTTCCCTGAACATCCTTCTGCTTTGGATGGTATGTTGGACCTCCTCCCCACCCCCACCCCATTCCCTGACACTCCTGTTGTCCCGACTTTTTTTTTTCCTTCAATGACAAATACTCCCTGGCTGTTTACATCTCCTCACACTGTCTTGTGAAAGTGAACCAAACTAAAATAAGCCAGGAGCCTTTTGCCACTTAGCAAGCTTTACTCTAAGTCATGGTGCCTATAAATAAGGCAATCGGATGCCAGAAAGAAAAAAAAAAAACCTCACCAAATGCACAACTGTACATTTACAGTCTCTTCTGTAAATAGATGAAGATTACAGGTTTTTAAGTGAACGAGAGACTACAGCAAAAATTGTGTGAACTCAGAGAAATGAGTGAAGCATAAAATATACTCTATGTAACAGAAGTGGATATTTATTCAGTAGCAACGCCAACAAAATTAAACAGAAGGAAATTAGTATTTTGTAGGTTTGGTAAAAAGGAACCATGAGTGGCTTGAGCTCGGGCCCAAAGGGTTGCTGGTTTGATTCCCAGTCAGGGCACATGCCTGGGTTGCTGACCAGGTCCCCAGTAGTGGGCATGCAAGAGGCAACCACACGTTAGTGTTTCTCTCCCTGTCTTTTTCCCTCCCTTCCCCCTTTTCTCAAAATAAATTTAAAAAATCTTAAAAATAAAGAACCATGAAATATCCTGGTTTTGGTCCCTCTGAAGTTTCTTAGATGAAACTGCTCACTTTATAGGCAAATATATTAATTTAGCAATTGGCTATTTATTCATCAAGATATTCTTCACTTTTGTGAAAGTGAGCTTCTATTTTTCTGAAGTATCCAAAGACGAACAAAAGGAGATATATCTGTGAAGAAAAAGGAATTTTTGCTCCGTAAACAAATTGTGCCTATTCTTAAAAGAAAGAAAAAGTAGAGAGCCTAAACAAAAAGCAAAATGTTGTTTTCTGCATCGTTATAATGCCCAAGGACAGCTCTGATTTGATGCCTTAGCAATTTACATGGAATTTTACTCTAGTGGTTTCTCTAAGGTTCAGCAAAAACAAGCAACAAAACAATATGCTCTCTCTGAGCCACAGGAACCATTTTCAGAGCCTAGTGCATATAGTTTTAAAATTTTCTCTTCTAACAGTATCCTATGAGTAGACTGTAAAGAAAAACCTTTCAATTTTGCATGGTAATTGGGTTTTGTGGGGCATTTGGGGCTTTGGTTTGCCTTTCAGAAGGACAGGATCTGGGCTCAAAGATCATGTGCAGTGCAGAAATGAGTGTGAAATAAAAGGCCAACATTTCGCCAATCGATACAGATGGATCATCCCACTAACCCAGGCATCTGAGTTGGTTAGAGGCTGAGGATACTTAAGCTCTGGGTATAATGCAAACACAGGACCTGCCGGTTACACTAAGCAGCCTCCATCCTCCGTAGCTCTTAGGAGGATCAATGGCTTCATCATCCTCAATAACCAAAAATCTAAGAAACTCACTTTCACTTTGTTTAAACTAGTTCTTGAATTTCATAATAACATAATTGGCTTACTGGTAGCGACAAATGTAGATAATAGAGAATATTGACAAGTACTGGGTTCGGTTCCTTCAATTATATGCATATTTCTACACTTCAGTGTGGAGATTTCTCTGATCATCAGTAGTATCAATACTAATTGGAGCCCCACTTTGGCATTTTTTCAGCTACTATTTTGTGCTAAAAAAAAAAGATAATGAAAAAAGTACCAGAGAAGGAGACATGGGTCAGCTATGAGTCTGTTTTCCTGGCACAGGCAAGTCACTTCACCTCTACAGGTCTATTTTCTCAACTTGAAGATTGAAGGGTTGGACTGGCTGGTGCCTAAAGCCCTTTGTAGCTCTAAAAGTCTAGACTACTTGCAGAGGTTAGTACTGGCTCCTTCCGTCATTAGCTCTACATATACTATTAACATGATGAGGTCTTGCCTTTCAAAACTGCAGTTATGGGAGAGGCATGCTCCCCTCACAGCTCTGGGACTGCACATCATTTGCTGAGCTAAGACATGCAAGTGACTGACCCTGGACCACACAGTTTGTTCTTTGCCATATCACACCCCAGATGGGTGGGTTGTTCAAAAAAAGGGTAAGCCTCCTGATTGTAGTTTCTTGACCATTAAAATTAAATTGAGCTTATAATTAACATCACCAGGTGGAGTACTTTAGTGTTGTCTTCTTTTTTTTTTTATAGGAAATCCTGAGTGATTCTCTTCTGATGGTTTTTTATCTTCGGAAAGATCCGCCACATCCCCAATTCAGACTCTTGCTCCCACATCAGCTGATTCATTCCAAATCTTCAAAGAGCATTCTCCTTATATAATTTTCTTTTTTCACAACGGTCACAGTTCTGCAGCCATATAATAAAAATCATGCAAATCCGAGCTTGCTTACACTGAAGACAGGCTGATTTGAATAGGGAGACCAGTGTTCGTTCACTTCGGCGTGAATGAAGGCTGATGCGCGGTTTGTCAGCGTGGCTTCAGCTGAGCTGCAGTTGCCAGAGCCCACAACACGCGTTGCTCTACTTATGGGCCTGATTTGCGGCAACTGTGGCATCTGTGTTCTCAGTTCTAGATTTAGCAGCTTCTCTAGCTTTATTCTTCTGGCCAGCCATGGAATGTGATTCTATGTACTCTTAGCAATCAGTACACTTAATTTTGATTTTTGCATCAGGATTCAAAATGTAACCCAACAAATTTCAGATGAAGTCTAAAATGGGTTTTCTGTGATTCAGACACATCAGTGAAAAATATAGAATTGCTGATCTGCCTTTGCACACGCACACAAATGGACTCTCTGTGCACACATACAAACATTCCCCCATGTCGGGTTTTCTTTGATGGGTTTGATAGCAGTGTAAAACCGTATATTCTAAAATGTTTCTTATTCATATTACCAGGATAATAATGTACATCAATACTACTCATCACTAGGTTAACTTGGAAAGAATTCAAACATTCATTCTAAAACCCTTTTTAAATTTCCTTTTTTCCTCTAGGATCCTGCAGAATTAAAAAAAAAAACCACGTATTTTTAGCTTGTATGATTTTATGCCAATTTCAGCAATTGTGGCCAGTTTCCATAGTCTATTTGCTTAAAGCCTTGAATGGTACTGAAATATTTTTAATTTTTTAGATGTTGATTAACTTCTGGGATGCATACACATCAAAAATGAGTGCGTTCAGTCAAATTTCCTAACGTTTTGATGCTGGCTGAAACCTCTTTCATGTGACTCGCACCTGTGGAACTGACGGCAAATTTGCATGACCAGGTGCTCTCTTGAACTGGTCCTTAACCATTCTCTTCCCTATCAGTAAATCTTAGATACACTTCTCCTCAACACGGGAAAAATGAGACTTTGTATTTTCATTAGGATTAGGAAGCTGAGGGTAAAGGAAAACAGGAAGTGGAAGCAGAGAACAGTAAGAAGACAGAGAAAAATAAGTCATACGATTCTAACAAAATACTCATTACATTGGAAATTACCTAATTAGGTCTCCAAATTGAGACTCATGTGTTTTTTGTTTCTCACTTCTAGAAAAAAAGAAAGAAAAAAGAAACAACAACAATAAAAAGTGTGGAGTTAGGGTTTTGTAAAGAAAGAAAAGCGAAGTAAGGGATGGGGGAAGGGAAGGGAAGGGAAGGGAATGCCTTGTGACTTCCACAAACAAACAAACAAACAAACAGACAAACAAACTGCCTATTTCACACACACCCGCTGTCAAAGAATGAGGGATACAGGATACTGCCAAAGCCTCCGTCAGAGAAAACTATAGTGAGGCAGGAAAGCGAGGAAGTTTTCAGAAATTTCTCATTAGTAAAGGCTAAGCCAAGTAGAGGTGGCCCTCCATTCACCAGAAAACTAAATAAATTATGTCGTTCCCTGAAGCATTCTCATAATCAAGGGTTTCTTTTTATTAAAAAATGGAACATCTGTATCACACGGGGAAAAGAAGTCTTATTACAATTTTAACGTTTGTATCTGTTTATTTTTCTTGGAGTGGGTATTTCTATCCATCATTAACTCCAAACAACTAACATACATAGAACTAAAAATCGCATAAGGAAACAACTAAAGGATAACAACACTAACAGTTTCAGCAACGGAAGTGGCACTTGGTCATTTTTGTCCATATGAGTCCTGGGGAATCAAAATGGCAGAGGGAGCAAGGAAGAGGCTTTTGCCCAAGATGGGCCACAATAATGAAAACCAACCATGGGATGTAGCCCTGGGAAAGACCTGCAGAGTGCTCCTGAGGGGACATGCACCCTTACTTCCGGCCTCCAAAACATTCTGCAAGGTACCGTGGTTTTGTCTTTTGAATCATTTGCAAAGATGTTTTGGCTTCTCAGCAAATCAACCCTAAAGTATTTATGAGCGATAAGTATATTATGAACAGAGTCATCTCAAGCCTGGAACAAGAAACTATATTTCTTTACTTTCATTCCCTCCTATTGTTCCTGCTTCTTCGTGTTTTCTCCACCTAAATAGTCATTAAAAAATATCAACAGTACCTGTGTTTTTAGTCCATGGTCAAAACCATCCTTATAATGCTTTTTGAATAATTCTGATATAATATATTTGGCACTGAAATCAATTGGTGACTAGTCTACATAAATGCTATCCTATACAGATATTAGCAAAGGGGAGCAATATATCAGAGCAATCAGCAAATTACAGATCATCTGCTAAGGAGCTGTTGGAATGCATAGGCAATGGACCAATGGGGTGGCCATGGGCATCACATGCGAGAGAATACGTGAAAGGACTCTAAGTGACAGAGCACTTTGGACATTAAGGTCGCTATTACTGTTGTTATTATGGTACAGCAAGTGACCCACTGTGGGGAAAGTGAACCCCAAGAAGGCAAAAGTTCCGGTCAGATTTTATACAAGGAATCATTTCCTCTCCATGTCTAACAGTTAGCACTTGGCAATGATAATGTAACATATGGAGAGACACACCTTGGGCCTATAAAATAGAAATTTGAATATACAAATATATATTATGAAGTATGGTAGGATACAAATTGATGTAAAAATATGCTTTGCTTTCCCTGTTTCATGAGTTTAAAAAGCATGTAACTTTGTGTTGTTTTCTGTTGAAGCAAAGTTAGTAAGCTTTTTGGTTCTGTTAAAGAAGTATTTTCACAGTATATGTTATTACAGTGCTGACCTTACATGTTAAATAGCCACCTGAAATATTTAGGACTTACCCAAAAATAACTTAACATTAATATAGATCATTCTAGTAGCATGTTTAGTTATATGGTTTGGGGTAGTAAGAATGGAGTGGTGAGAATGGTAATTCATCAAGATTTGCTACTTGGCCCATTTTGAATTAAATGTTTGAGATAGTCAAGTAATCCTGTAGGTAGGATATCCACGGTATCTTCATTGTCAGTTAGGAGATGGCCTGAGGCTTTGGCTGTAGAAAGTACTGCAGGAAGATGGTAAGTCGGGAAGAGATTCCTTCTGTGCCCTCAGCCTAATGAGTGACTGTGGTAAAACGCTTGCACCCAGATAGCATCCCTTGGGTCGGCGTCGGGCAATCTAACACTCCTTGACATGGCGGAACTGCTTGGGTTCAAGCGTCCACAGAGTAAATAGCCTCGTGAGGACAAAGCCCATGGCTTTGAGAATTTACTCACTGCTCAAGAATTCTGGGAGGCTACTTGAAGGACAATCTTCTCATTTCTTGGGTCATTGCTGTCATGTCACTGGCCTTCATTGCGATTCCAGTTAAATTACAAAGTACAATGTATATCATTGAACCTTCAGGTATCATGTAATGAGCACAACCACCCTCCAGGGAATCCCAAGTTCAAATTACTGGCAGAGTCATCATCTGAGAGTTTCTGAGAATGTACAGAATCTTGATCGTCATTGCTGCCATCTGCGTCATCACCACCATCACCACAGCAGCTTCAGCGTCACAGTTGCAGTGTCGCGATCAGGTCAAGTGGTGTGGCAAGATCAGAAAAACCAGTATCAAGACACTGTCCAGTTTGGGTGTGTAAATATTATCCTGTGTTTCTTGGCCCATTTAGCAAACACTTTCTTTTCAGTGATAAATCTATGGCCTCCATAGGGGGCATGTTCATGAAGAAAATATTCATCACACTCATCTCTTCCTTGTTCATAGTAATGGTAGGGAACTTTTCTATACCCCTCTGTCCTAGAAAAGAAAAAAAAAAAGGAGAGAAAGAGTGAGATGAAGATGAAACATTCATTTACAAGAATCCATTATGTGCTGAGTAAATGCATTTACTTGCAAACCTACGCATGATTCTAGTCCATGAACTCAGTTAAAACTATTACGTATAAAAGCTTTTAGGAAGATGTACCAAGTCCTTAGTGCTTTAATAAATCAAATAAAATTTATATATCACACCAATTACATTCGAACGTATAGCTCTCCTTTGAAGGAGGAAATGGTGCATAATGGAGCAAACTTTGGATAGCCTGATGCTTTTACAGAGCTTGAAGAAGTCTTGTGATTTTTCAGAGTAAGACAGTTAGTTCATCTGTGCTCCAATATGGAAATAGTTAGGGTAGAAGTATTTGATCATGAAGATTGTGGCTTAATTACCATTTTGAAAATGTGATGAAAATATTTCCTGAATTCTATTTTGCCAGTTGTTGGTAGGGAAGTATGTTTGATTACCTCGATGAAGAATGGAAGGTTTATTTTATTATCTAGTTAGAAACTACCCCACCAGTGGGAATGTATGTGGATAAAAACATGCATTTTAGATAAGGACCTAATAGAATACTCACTTATTTTCAGAAATTCTTGTTAAGCTATCAGCTTCTCTGAGGCTCTAGGACATTTTGTCCTTCATAATCAAATATAACCACTGAGTAGATAGCCATCTATCAAGTCATTAGCACAGCGGAGATGACAAAGTTGCTCTGCAAATTAAATAACCACTAAAGTTGTCTGCATGTCTAAGCCGAAGCCCCCGATATGCCACTGATTAAGGGAAAAACGTTTCTTCTGACATTTGACATTAGACTGTGGTAAATATTTTTCTTTTTATCACTGCTAAAAGTCACAACTTGGTGCACTGACAATGAAATGTCATGTCAGCAAAGAACATGGGGAAATAATTGTTGCTTTATCTGTTTTTTTTTCATATTTATGGTATTAAAATGAATTGTGATATTTTGACAAGATATCCAAATTGGAGATGCATCAAAATAATTTCCTGTGATCTTACTTGCAGTAGGTGTCATTTATCATCCCGTAGACGTGGATGCCATAGCAGGCATCCGTGGCCAGAATGAACGTGAACCACCCAGTGCTGAGGTAAGAGCCAGACTGGACTCTGTGAGGGAACAGAAACAACAAACAAAACAAGACAACACAGACAACATACACAGAGCGACAATAAAGTGTGGTGAGAAACAAGCCAATTTGGGCAAAAACATAGCACTTGTTATCAGGAAAAAGCATTAAGAAACTTGACAATCTGTCAAAGAGTCACACTTACTTTGAATTATCTCTGAATAATTTATAGGCATGTTCTCACTCTTACTACCTTAAGCCTGGAAGCTATGCTGGATGGTAGAGAAGCCATATGGCAAACTTTTGAAGTCAAATAGTCCTGCTCCCTTCAGGTGAAAAATAATTTGTTTGATTTTCCGTATGACACAAATTAGTGCTGCACACCAGAAGACAGGTTTTCTACAAGTTGCTTGGAGCCCTGATGGGAGCTGAATGATAATAGTGCTATCTGCTATGCTGGACGTATCACTTTCTCTAAGGCTTGTTGGGTTTCGACGTGTAAATTGGATGCAGTGGGAGTGAATGACCTGGTCTATGAAAGCATCTGGAAAGTCTTCCTTCACTGCTTTCCAGGCATCGTGAGACAAGACTTGTCCTTGTAAGCCCTGTCTTACCAATATTTTCAACATGTTTTTATTGAGTACCTACTATGTACCCATCACTGTTGGAGATGCTGAGATACAGCAGTTATCAAACAACCAGAACTTTTGTCTTCATGGAGATCAGAGGACTGGATTGGGAGATGGCTGTGTTATATTGGCCATGGGAGGCTTTTTTGATAATGGGAACAAAGGTCTGGAAAGGGGGTGGGGAGTTAGGGAAAAGGGAAGGAGCCGCATGGACTACGTTGAGAAAGACAGGCTCGTGTGTGTAGTCTTTTGACCAGCTCTTGGTCACGTAAGAATGGGCCACAGGCCTGGAACACTTCCTTACTAAAGGATAAGGAATTCTCACAGCCTGTGCTGCACTTGCCACCTTGTGTGGGCTATCTTACCCTGTTTCAGATTTTAAATTTTTTTATTTTTTCAGTTACAGTTGACATTTACTGTTACATTGGTTTCAGGTATACACATAAGTCAAATCCCCACCTGACACCATACAAACTTGTAGCCATTACCATGTCATTGACTATCCTGTACATGCTGCACTTTACACCCCCATGACTGTTTTGTAACTGGCAATTTGTTCTCATTAATGCTGACACCTTTTTCCCCCAGCCCCCAACCCCACTCCCATCTGGCAACCATCCAGTTTGTTCTCGGTATCTATGAGCTTGTTCCTGTTCAGTTTGTTCATTTATTTTGTCTTTTAGATCCCGCTTATCAGTGAAGTCATAAGGTGTTTGTCCTTCTCTCTTTGACTTCTTCACTTAGCTTAATGTGTACTACTTTGTTCTGTTTAAATGCGTGTGTCATATGGCGCCTGGCCAACCTCACTGCTATATCTGTTCCCTGGAGACAGGGGATGGGATCCTTCGTTCTGTGGCACAAAAGGCCTTGCATTAGCTTCTGGGAAGGACCTACCGGCCACAGGGCACCAACGCCCACTACTAACACTGCTCTCGTTCTGTGTCTTCTCTATGGGAGTAATGTGTCGTTATGTCTGGTGCCTGCATTGTTTTCCTTGGCAACTCTGATCCCAAGAGGCAGTGGCAGAAGGGGTTGGATATCTACTCCTGGTGATAGGTAACAGATGCTCCTGCTCAATGGACAATATGAGAGAAAAGAATTTCAGAAAAAGGAAATGCTAGTGGCAAAATCACAAATATGTAAGTGTGGTATGTTTAAGGAAGAGATGGGACGAGTGATAACTGAAGAATGTAGCGCTGACCAGAGGGGTCTACCATGTTCCAAATGGTTCAAAGCAATGTTTGATGACAGGCGGCATCTCCATACTTGTCTTTAGCCGAGGTTGACCCAATCCACCTAAAATAGACGACTGCCTACTGCCGTAAGTTTCTCCCCATAGTGGCATTTGACTCATCCCGGGTTGTCTGGCATCTGTGTAGCACCACTTCTAAAAAAGACTAAATTTCCTACATCTAGACTTCTTGGTACAGCCAGCCCTTCCCCTACTGATAACCTCTCCCTGGGTACACCACTCCAGCCAGCAGTGGCTCCCCACTGAAGCCCAATATTGTGGATGCATTTCTCCAGCACCAAGCCTTCCATGTGCTATAATTAAGACTCTGAATCCTTTCATTCTTCTTTTTTTAAACAGTCACTGCTTAGTATCAAATTACTTAAGCAACAGGAGCAACAGAAACTCAGAATGGGGGTTAATAACTGGATATTTTGAACTTTATTTTCATTGGCTTTGGGTGATTTGCAAAGATATATATATATATATATATATATATATATATATATATATATACCACAAATAATGCCCCCTTTTTATTATAAAATCTTTTATTACAAAATCATAAGCATGTAATTCTATAACATAACAATATCACACTCAAGCACACCATATGCCATTTTAGGTGAAATGTTCAAATTAAAACTATAAATCATTACACAATATTATTACCCTACCAACCACACTCAGCAGGAGTTACTTCTGCTGGATATATATATCTATCCATTTCCTCTGCTTGTCACTGAATTTGAAATGCCACAATGTAAGTGCTTTCCTTTGTATCTCCTGACATGTCTCCTACATGCAAAATGTTCCAGAAACAGGATCCCCATGAACTACATGCACTTTCCTCTGTAATAGGAATGGTGGCAGGAGCATGGGTAGGAATGGGTGCCAGACGGGTGGGGAGATGTACCACAGGGAGGTGAAACACACACAAGGGCAACTGTGCGTGCTCGGCGGAACCTGCAGTCCGCCCTGCCTCCTGCAGTCTGAGGGTGAGCAGTAACAATGGGGACTGCCTAAGGCACCATCTGCTTAAAAAGTCCTTCTTTGAAATTTGGGAGAGATCAGAAGAGGCCAGGCTCTTGACAAACATCTCTGAAACTGAATCTAGAAACTTTACATACTGAATTTTTCTGGTTAGTGTTCCTACTGAATTGTATACCCACTTTTCCTCTTCTTGCCTTCTTGTATGACTTTTTCCATGGTACTTTTGTATTATCTCTATCCTTCTCCAATACCTGATTGACCAAGCACTAGTAGAGATCACTAAAATGTACAGCATTTGTTTGTATATGAGGAGAAAAACCAGGTCTCACTGATTCACCCACTCATTTATCTTTTTCGACAATCATTTATTGGGATACTATCACGTGACACTAGCTATACAAGAAGCTGGCAATGAATATTTTCTTAAAGAGCACGTGGTCTAGTGGGGGAGGCACACACACTGAAGCATTTGATCACAGTGCAGGGCAACAAGGCACAAGCCCATGAGCTTCTTTGGAGTTTGTTACCCAGCGCCCTGCAGAGCTGAGAGTGAGGCTCCCTGGCTTCACTTTCCGGCTCTCTTGCTACTTGAACGAGAGGCTTTGGACAGTTTGTTTAGTCTCTTTAAATCATCTTAGTTTCCTTGTCTCGAAAATGAGGTGGGTGAACTCATCTCTAAGGTTACTCCCAATTTTGAAATCAAATGATTCTGTGACTGTCACCTTCAATAGTCAATCTGTTTTAACGTGTAAGCACATACTATGTTCCAAGCATGTTGGGTGTATAATGCACAAAATGATCAGTCAGTCAGACCACACTTATGCCCACTTGTGCGATAGGCATGCCATAAATATCTGGGGTGTCTCTTTTCATATATAGTTTTTTACCTGGCAATGGCAGTGGCAATTGTCACTGAACCTTTGGAGGGAGATCTGTGTTTACCTCCTTCACACTTCTGCTCACAGAAGGTGCCGAAATCGCTGTTCAACACCAACGATACAACTGGACCATAATGTGGAGGGTAAAGCTTACTTTGAGTGAGAGATAAAATAAATCTAAATTAGAAATAAATTGGTTTTACTCTGATGTGGTTTTTTTTCCCCCTTTGGAGTTGCTAACTGTCAAGGACCAAGGTAACATTGTAGCCCCAGCATAAAAAGGGGATCTTTTGCGTGACACAAGGACCACTGCTTTGTAGAGCAAGCTCTCGTGGTTCATTCTGGTCTGCCCCAGACAGTCATTTCTGGTAGTTCAGCAGTGGATTTCAGAGCAGAACTCTCAAAGGATAGAGCACAGCCGTCAAAGTGGCTCCCGCACATAGGAAAAGGGCCAGGAATTTCAGAATTTAGCATCTAGTCAAAGATCTTTACAGTTCGCCACATAGTGAGAAAATGTTTCCCATACTTCTGATACTTGTTTACATTTAAACCTAAT
Organism: Macrotus californicus; assembly: GCA_007922815.1. Lineage (NCBI taxonomy): Eukaryota > Metazoa > Chordata > Mammalia > Chiroptera > Phyllostomidae > Macrotus > Macrotus californicus. The sequence goes on along the minus strand of VMDR010010269.1, from coordinate 15,844 downwards.
CTGACTTATTTGGTTTGTGGGTAGACGGATCATGATAATTAGCCCTGAAGCTCTTTAAGTGAGCTGTGTTGCATTGGATTCAGCCTGGGGAGGCTCAGACTGACCAAGTGCCCTGTCCTACAAACAGCACTTAATTAGATAGTTGCATTTTCCTTCCCTGGTGCCTCTGACACATCTGGGATGAGAAATTGTGTGGGCCGACAATGTCCATATAATGAAGCCTGTGATGGAATAATGGCAGCTGGCAGATAAATCCAGGAATTCTTCCGAATAGATGTCCTGGTGATCTGGGTTCCTAAGGGGACTCATTGGCCTGGATGGCGCTGGGAATTCTTGTAGCTGCACAGGCCCCCACCTCTCCTGCTGTGTGGGCACACTAGAAGTGAGGAAGTATAAATTATACCCAAGCAGACTTTTTGAGTGAGGTTCAGTAAAAACAACAAAATGACTTGGGCTGATATACATGAAATTGTTTATGATTTTAAGCTTGAAGAGACCCAGTGATAATTACTAGATGCCTTAAGAAATTCTAAAAGGGTATCCTTTGGGGCCAAATATTGTCCTGTAATTTGTCACTCACATATGCAGCACTAAGTATGTACCAGGTGGCCATCAGCCATAGCCCTGTTTATACCTTCCACATTTGGGGATCGATACAAACAATTATTGTCATCTACAAATAAACAATCAAGAGTCCCATAGGGGTGATAAGAGAATTTAAGCCCTTAATTCAGTGCAATAGGAAAGCTTAAATTAATGCAGCAGAATAATGAGCCATGCAGTAGAAAAAATAAAGGCAAGTGTGTGAGAGGAAGCTATCAATCATTTATTTCCACCGGCCAAGTTTTGCATCCCACGGCTCCTCGGTAATCAAGATACTTACCACTTGGAAACTACTTAAATTTACTTGCTCATCTCTTGGAAAAATGATGCTGTCAACACCTTGATGTAGCACATGCTTGAAGGCATAACATTTAAAATATAATCTTTCATCCAGTTTATTAAAAATAAAATATAAGCTGGCTTGCCCCTTGATGTTTATCCCCATTCCTTGATACGTCTAAAGGCCATCACAAGTCCACAGGGATGTGTTCTCTGTCAAACTACCCTTATTTACACCATTCCCAACATTTGGGGCTGTTAGCATCCTTTGTTTGCCTGCACTGCTGCTTCTGTGCGTGTTCTCTCATTTTCTTGTTTCTGGAAACCTACAGTGAAACATTTTTCACCTATTTCCTGGTAGGGGGGAACTTTTCCCTTTTGGCTAATTTTAGGGGAGCAATTGAGGAAAGTGACATGGTTACTCTTCAAAAGAAAACTGGAGTACATAGATAGATCCTTATCTATTCACAGGATGCTGTCCTAATTATTGAACACCATTAGCTATGACTTAGGTTTTGAATTCCAGAAGCTTATACTTTCTTTAATGGGCAAAGTAACAGCACTTTCTGTACATTAGCATTTCTTAATCTCAGCACTATTGACACTTCAGGTAAGGCAATTCTTTGCTATGGGGGAATATCCTGTGTAGTACATTCTCTTTCACATTTCACCAGGGTCCACTGTCCCAAGCTCACCTGTGCCCTCAGAGTGCAGTAGATTTCTTGATTCCTTGGTGCCTACTCTTAGCTTGGGGTGGTTTGCCTTGAGATGTCCCTAACTCTAAAAACACAAGTTCTCCTTATCTACAGTTCACACTTGGCCTAGACCCAAAGGGAAAGTCCTGATCTGCAATGGGGAAACAGAAAAAGTGTCAGGTGGGAACAGAAGGAGGGATCCAGTAGCCTTAGTTTTTGTGGCCACCCCCTCTTCATGGAATGGTTCATAGGGGGGCCTTTGGCTCTAACTTTGCTGTTAGTCTAAATTCTGCTGTTCATGTCTTCCATAAACTAATAAAAACAAGGTCTGGAGCACTCTGAGCTAGCATTTCAAAGGCATAATAATCATTTATCAAAGCTGAAAGGGGATCAAGACCCTCCCAATAATGGAGGTTTATTGGACAACATAATATTGGCAGCACCTTCTGAAATCTGCTATACTCAGGAGAAAAAGGGGACTTTTAAAAAAAAAGTTCATCAATATTTCATGTCCTGTTTCAACACTATTGGAACTCATCAATATACTACACTGGCAGGATAGATAAATAAAAATGGCAAAGTGAGTTTCCATATACCTTCCCAGGGAGAAGGAATACATGACAGAATATAGATTATTCAATTAAAAACACTTGTTCCCCCATTTTTTTCAAAAGCACATGGATAATAAGATAATACATTTAAACAAAGAGACTAGGTAGGAAAAACAGCGGATGATTATCAGCAGCATCTTGGGATTCAATCTAATGCTATGAACCAGTCTAATGGAAGCAAAGCTCAAAGCTCAAACTGTAGAAACAATTTCAGCTGTCCCCAAGTCATATGTTTTTGTGTATCCTTTGATTGTTGGGAGATAAGGAAATACTCTGGGGTTTGTCCATTATCTTAACACTGTATATTTGTACTATCAATAGGACATGCCCAGCAAATGTTTGGACAGTAATGACTTTCTGCAAATCAGGCGGTAGAATTCTTGTTCTTGGTTTGAATCATTTGCAAAGGGACATAAACTTTTCAAATGGCTAAAACATCATACTATGGATGGTGAGTCTTAAAATAATGTTCCAAATGAAAGGAATCCAGGCCTGGAAAATAAGAAAAAAATGGATCCTGATTAAATGGAAAAAGCAGTAAATCTTAGTGGAAGACCATACTACCATCCCGAGCAGCTAATGTGAAATGCTGGTGCTAATCAGGAGGCTCCTAGACTGTGAATATAACAAATAGTTTTCCTGCCCTAGAATCAACAGGATTCTGACTGTGATGAATGCAATGAAATTGTACATAAAGAGCATAATAAGAAATGACTGTGTCCTTTTCAAAATGTACATTTAAAAGTAAAATGGTACAGCTCTCAAAGGTATGATTTATGACTGCTGTAGAAATAGAAGATACCACACACACAAATTACTTCATGCATTCATCTCAGAAATTAAAAGGTTATTTCATTCTTGCCCTTGGGCTATGAAGCCCCTTCAATTGGAAATGTTGATTTGTGGGATTTCATTCACTTTCTTAAATGAACAATGGAACCTCAGGAATGTCAGGGATGGGTGATGGGGACGTTTGGGGGCCACTTCATTAAGGCAGAACTGGTTCTGTAACCACTCAGTATTGACTGACTTGTGTCCCCTCCAAAATCATATACTGTATATTTAAGCCCTAACTCCCAATGTGATGGTGTTCAAAGATGGAGCCTTTGGAAGGTAATTAGCTTTACATGATGCCATGTTACATGATGCCATGAGGTGGGGCCCTCAGGATAGGATTAATGGCCTTATAAGAGAGAAAGAGACACTACAGCTCTCTCTCTTCCCACCATGTGAGGACACAGCAAGAAGGCTACAGGCCCGGAAGAGAGTGCTTACCAGGAAGTGACCATACTGGCACTCTGATCTCAAACTTCAGCCTCCAGAACTGTGAAACATAAATTTCTCTCATTAAGCCGCCCAGTTTATGGTATTTTGTTATGACAGCCTCAGCACACCAAGACAATGGGTGTCTTTCAAGGCCCTCCCCACATACACATAAACTCCCTACTGTGTTTTCTAGGATTTCTGTTCCTGAACTCTCTCATCTAGTCATGTTGGTCCATTTGCTGCCCTTAAATCCCTCTTGTGAATGTCAGCCTCTGCTTCCTTACTTGGGCACACTTTCCATCTTCCTTAAGCAGTTTCCCCCATGACCTCTCCAGTTTCAAGTCTTACTAAGCTTCAATTCTTCTTACTGCTATTTACTCAAGAAAAAAATTATTGAGTACACTGTAAGTGTGAGGCACTGTTCCAGGCACTGAAAATAACAAGTTGCCCCTGATCTCAACTCCGGGTCAAGTGGAGAAGACAGACTCAGTAATAGAGCTACCAAGAAGGTAATTCCCCTGCAGGTGCTATGGGGGTACCAAGGGAAAAGCAACAGACAGAGCCGGAGGGAATTAGGGAAGATAATCCCTTCCGGAAGGGGAAGAGCTGAGCTGTGGACTAAGGCTAAAGGAGACCATCAGGAAGAACATCAGGAGGAGGAGAGCATTTCAGGCAGAGGTCAAGGCCTGTGCCATCGTACTGAGCTATGAGAATAACGGGAATACAGAATAGTTCTCATATGTCCTCAGACATGGGATGGACCTTAAGGCATCACCAGTGTTATTGCCATAATAGATTATTGGTTAGAGACAGGGCATATACGTAACACTGATTGATTTTCCTTCCTTACATTATGTTTTGAAATATGAGAGATAGCTTGATGTTCTATATAGCTAGTTTTTTCAGATGATGGAAATTTATGGATCTGGAGGAAAGTGTCTAGGGGAAAATTGGAAGAATTATGTTTTTTCTTTCTCATTAAATTCCTCATTAATTCAGAATTGAGAACAAATGTAAACAAATATGACTAAGAATGAAAACAATTTAAAAATGTGTGATGCTGATGGATGCAACCAGTAGTGTTCATCTGTGTTATAAACTCAGTTACAAGTCATGAGCGAACTCATCTAATCTTTACTTATCACCAAGCCAGCTTTCCGAATACACACCTGGAGGCTTTCAACCTGCTTTATTTAAAAGGGAAACAGTTTCTACAAAAATATTTAATTCACTGAGTTGGGTTTTTTTTTATTTGAAATGAAGACATACCATTGCTGCTTTAAAGAGTCCTTTGAAATACCTTTCAGGTCTGGAAACACCGAGCTAAATGATTTCTAAAGCAACTTCTCGTCTACCTGGTAAAGCTTCTGGTAGAAGGAGTGATACTATGTACCTTATCATCCAATCTCTACCCTAAGTAACTCTGTTGCCTTCCTTGGATTTCTGTTTTTTTAAAAGAATGGCCCATGATTTTGAAGACATAAGTTTTATGGACAGCCTGTGTGGGTTCTAATTTCAGCCCTTGTCTCAATGGCCATACATTTGCTTTAAAAAAAATTTATTGGGGTGACATTGATTAATAAAATTATATAGGTTTCAGGTATACAATTCTATAATATATCATCTGTACATTGTATTGTGTGTTCACCACCTCAAGTTAAGTCTCCTTCCATCACCATTTATTTCCCCTTTATCAATGGCCATGGATTTTCTTTCAACTTTCCTGTGCTAGATTGTATTGTTCATTCCCTCCCTGGATATGGTTTTCTCATGGGTGCAGTAACTTTCCTGCTTCATTGACTCAGGGTTTGGCCAAATGACTTGCTTTGACTGATGGAACATTAAGTAGAAGCGAACATTTTGACAGGTCCCAGTAGAGATATTAAGAAGCATCACAGGGTCCCTATATCTTATACTTCTTTCCTCCATCATGGGACCAACACATCCCAGGTAGGGGTACTCCTTCAGCCTGGGGCCTGAGATGAGGAAACCCATGCAGCATATGTGTCCAAAACTGGAGCCAAGTTTAGCTAAGCCTAGTACAACCACAGATGATCACAGACCTGTGAGTAGGAAATATGTTCTTATCAACCACTGAGTTTCAGGATTATTTGTTATGCAGCAAAAAGTTGACTAAATAAACCTTTTTGATTAATCATAATAATTACTGTTATGCAGGGAACATTTACATGAACTAGACATTCTGCCAAGACGTCACCTCATTTAATCCTCACAACAACCCCATCCTATAGGAAGTATTAATACCTCCATTATGCAACTGAAGTTTCAGGGAGGTGTAAAGAACTCGCTCAAGGACAGTGTGACACCAGAGAAGTCAGGTTCTTATCTGAGTTCTTTCTTGGCCATCGTCATTCTCAGCACTGTCTGAGGCCCCACATGTCTGACAGAGGAGCCATCAGAGGACCTCAGTTTTTTTTCTTGTTCTACTGTTAACTTTCTCGGAACTCTTATTTTGGGCCACATTATTTTTGACGGCAGAATAAGAGGCCTGATCTAGGTAGGGTTAGGATCTGTTATCACTAGTGTTCTGTAATCACAATTATAGTAACATAATCCATATTAGAAAGATTGTAAATGTACAGATGTATTTTTAGGACAGGCTGATTATCACTACTTTCTAGATTTTATGTTTTTAACTTCAAGATTCAAAACACTTTTCAGAATTTCGGCCACAGTCCTGTTCAAATAATAGCTTTACACCACTGACGTGGATACATGCATTGACTTTCAAAGAAATAAGGGTTAAGTTCTGAAATAAAGATCAAGTTTCTGGATCTACTTCATTCCCTAGGCATGGCTTTCTTCCAGCCCTTAGGTTCTATGACCTTTTAATAAATTCTCCTCTTTGGCTTGTGTCAGCTGAAGGAAGTGTCTGTTCCTTGCAACCAAAGATCTGAAGTTGGATTGGCCGACCTCTAAGATTCTTTCCATCACAAAAAGGTTAGACTTTGCTTCTAACTAATCTTTAACTCGTATTAACAATCACTATTTGATCTGATCCTAACTTTATACTTTAGGCTTAGAAAGTTGCTTCTTTCTAACTTACCCTTCAACTTATCTTGAAATCATGCCCTTCCTAAATTGATGTGGGCTTCAGTATTCTGAATGCTAATCACCTTGCTCTACCTGAGGCACAGGTGCTTGTTCCCCTGCTAACCTGATAAAGGTAATTAATGGAAAGTTTTGGCTTCTCTTCCAGTTCTTTTATCAGCCCTTCCCTCTGCATATACTTCCTTTAAGACTGAAGAAAAGAAAAAAAAAAAAGATTTTAATCAGGCAGGAGTATATCTAAGTAGATAAATGAGTTTTTCCTGGCACTTTACCTTTTTAGAAGAGAAATGAAATGACTCATTTTTCCTTAACTTTGTGATTTAACTGGGACTTGAGCTAAGCTAAGCTCTTTCCCTTTAGAAATAGTTCCAGCACAGAAACAGACTCAAAGTTGCTGCTGACAAATAACGCTTTCTGAGCCCCTGTTTCTCTTTCAAAATGAAAATTTACATTTAAACTAACTTTTAAACAACTAAGTTTTAACAAGGCTTTAAGACAGAGGTTTGAGGTGGTCTCACCCCACTGATGGCGATGGGGTGCCCAGGTTTGTTAGTGGTACAGGGTCTCCAGTATCACTGAGAACATCATTAAACCAGCCTCAGCCAGACCCCGAGCAATCAACCACACAGAAAGAGAAAATTTAAAAAACACAAAGCCATCTCTGACCTTCTTCTGGTTAAGAAAGACTAATTTTGCTGCCACTTCCTGCCTATCCGAATCTATTATCGCTTTTCTGACTGAGTTACATGGCTCAGTAAGCCCTGAAATAAATTATTTCGAGGGGAATATTTATTTTTAATAGCAAAAGCAAAGCTGTACTCCCATTTCCCACATCTATTAGAATTGTTTGTATCTGGCTCACTAACGAAGGATAATTCAATTAGAAAAGATCAACAGCAAAACTGACGTTTGGGTCTTCAGGCACTGAGAATTTTAGTCTCTAACTTAGAGAAGGAGGGTTTATTTGTCACTTTTTCCAGTAGGCTGACATTCATTGACTACCTTATGCACACTCCCTTTGCCAAACAATAGGCTATCATCTGCGTATCAAAGCAGGTGCTGATCTAATTCTGCTCTGGCACCGGCAAATTCCTAAAAGGGGAGTCTGTCTGCTCCAAAGGACATCTGAAGTCCAATGACCTTGAAACAGTCATACCTTATGGAGTCTCATCTATTAAACGAGCTATTTACATCCACTAAGGTAGAATGTTATTTTCTTGTGCCCTGGTGTTTCAGTCCTAAAACCTCCATTTTTTTTCTCTGTCTGTTCTTGAGATGGCAAGGAGTTTGAGAAAAGAAAATTCTTCCTTTGAAGTCTCTCCAGATTTTCCAATTGAGTTAGATTCCTTGCTTAGTGGAGTGAAGAATTTCTCTCAGGGAGGTGGGGTGTTTTCCATAGTACTGTTACACAGCTCAGCCGGAAATCTCTGCGGGAAGGATCTGTGTGTTTGCCGCTTACAGTAAATCTGTACTTGAGAAGTCCTTCTATGAACACCGTCCTCATGCCAGAACAAAGTCTATACCAGAACCTCCAGAAACTTGAAGAACCAGAGCATCTCCTCCTCTTTTTACAATCAGGAAATAAAACCCCAGAAATACCCAAAAATGTAAAGAAGAGAGATTAATTCCAGCACTTAGGACCCTGTCTCTGATCAAAGAGGAGATAATGGCAATGATTCCCTTCTTCCAACCAGAAGAGATAACAACTTTTTTTGGTGCTCAATAAATTCCTTATTTACTTAACGTCAAATGCTTTTTACTGATTGTCATCCTCAGATCAAACAGCAGCAAATAAAAAATACAGACCCTCCCAATAACCCAGCAGTCTCTACACCCATCTTTGCCTTTTCTACCTTCCCCTGGCTCCCTCTCTCACAAGGGACTCTGTCCAAGACAAGTATATGAAGATGCTCTCCGTGGCCTTGAAGGCAGATGGTGAGAGAGCATGGGCCAGGGATGGTTTAAGTTTTGCACCTGCCGCAAAAGAGACAGCTTTCAACTGTTTCCAGAATTCCTCAAGCCCAGTAATTCCATTGACCCAGAGCAGCCAAAATGCCATGAAGAGGGAACCAGAATGCAGAGCTAAGGCAATACATACTAAAAAATGCCAAGAAGAAATACAGAGTAGAACTTAGAAAATATCTTTTTTGGAGAACAACTGATTGAAATGTGAGAATGTTGTTAATCGCCACAGAGTTTCTTCTGACACGGCAACAATCACAGGCTGTTGAATCTCCACGCTGAGCTATCAAAATGAGGACCCTGGAAAATGTTTGAGGGCACCCTCCACCTAGCGTATTGCTTTCACCAGTTGGTAATAACACTTTATGTCCATGCTTCTGACTAAAGGGGCTGCAAAAAGTGACTAGAAGAGCTCCTGAACTCTGAAAGCTGTTGTATAGCACAGTAAAGAAACAAAATTGCTCTTATTTTTGGAGCTCACTGACTGGATTCCCTACATTCGTTGTTCATTCCTCTTCCCTCCCCCCTTACATCTGCTTAGTCTTAAAGGTCCATCATCACTGCAAGAGGATGAAGAGAACTACAGATTTGCTTTGTGTAGAGGCATAAAATTTGGTGAAAGCTTCAACCCAAAACCAGAAAGTAGGTTGAAGGTAGCTGCCTTCCTTCCTCAGGAACTGGACTAAAGGAGGTGTTGAGTGATGCTGACCTATGGGTTCTTACCAGCTCTGTCCCCGTCACTACAGCATCAATCCTTATGCTCCTAGACCTGAACGTCCCAAACTCTTCCACCATTTCCCGCTCCAGGATGCTTTACTGTCCTCTAAGACCAAATCTCTTAATCCAGTTCCACAAACTCGATTCGAGTCCGCAATCCAATCGCTTCTCCCAGGGGCATTCTCTTTCTTCTGTTAGCCTTCAGTGCCACAGTACCCTGGCCCAGCCTCTACACCCTGGAGCCCTGGCCTCCACTTCCCAGTTATAGCTCTGATCCCAGTCTCCCTAGAGGCATTGTTTCCCACCACTGCCACCAATAATGCCTCCTGATTCTATCTTCCTGGGGATATAGTTTGGGTATTAATACTTATTTTTTAAAAATCTCCTTGATGATTACAGTGTGGTATGTGCAGCCAGGTTGGAAAATCACTGCTATACATGGTAGTTAGGATTGAGGATTCTATTGGAAGCTGAGTTCCACTATATCATGAATTAAAATAGCTTTTGAGGATTGGCTTGAGAACCTAATCACTATTTTAAAATTTGTATCTTTAGGAAAATGTGTCCCCATTTATAAATAGCTGACTTGCAAACTAACTGGAAACTTGCCAGCAAAGAGACGCTGGTTGGCAAAGAGGTCCCATCTTTGGTAACTATGTCTGGCACGTAGTGTAGGCACTCAGCTTGCCCAACTTAGTTGCATAATTGTTGAAATGTCGGCTACTGCTAGGTAAAAAGTTGCAAATATTTTTCCCCAAGGAATTTTAAACAGTTTGCCAATATTTTCTCATTGATGCTGTAGCAGAGACTGATGTGTCTACTCTAAGGGTATGACAGGATACACCCAAGTCACCCTGTCCACACGGCAGGATACAACCCAAGTCACCACTCAAAGTTTGGTAAGCCTCACGTGCACCCACTGTAGCCATGTGCCTCCAGAATCAGCTTTTAACCCCAGGTTTATTGAGACATGAGCAACATATAACATATAAGTTTAAGGTGTACAAGGTGATGATTAGACACATGTAGGTGTTGCAAAATGATTACCACAGTAAGATTGGTTAGCATCTCCATCCCTCCACGTTATTACGATTCGTGTGTGTGTTTGTGTTGGTGACATTTAACTTCTCTCTTAGAAATTTATGTAATGCAGTATTGTTCATTGCAGGCACCACGCTATCTATCAGACCCCAGATTTATTTTTATTTTCTTATCTGGGACAGAATAACGGTTTAAATGAGCTCTCTCTCTCTCTTTCTTTTAGTTAGTTGACCCATAGCTCAGGCAAATTCCAATCTCATCACTCAGGATTGAAATGTGCTCTGTACTTCTTATAAATAATAAACCGTAGCAAAGGGCTGGCTACACACAGTGTGTCCAAGAAAGGAGCATAAATGAAGATGGGGCTCCAAAAAACGGGAAGGTGTGATTTTGTAATTTATCAAACCCACAGTAGATATCAAGAGGTGTAGTCACTTTGAAATCTCTGAAATGATGAGGAAAATATCAATTTAACTAAATTAATTTTAGTCTTTTGAATTTTCACTGCAAAGCAAACTCTTAGAAGATTGCGACTCATTTGTACTTTCCTAAAGTTGTAAAGCACACACTTAATTGGAGCTCGCAGCAATTAATGTCCGAGGTCCTTCTACAGACACAGGCAGGACTTTTTCCTGCCTGTTTTCGGCTGCCACCTGCACCTCTCTTCCTGCTATGTCCTCCAGTTTTACAATCGACGAAGTCCAGAAAGTGCTTATTTGCATACTAGCCTCTTGTAGAAAAGCTTCCTTAGTCTTTTTGTCAGCACAAAGCTCTTTCAATTACGTTCAGCCTCAAAAGTGTCATTTTATTTATCAGAAGGCCACTTCCCGGTTTTTAAATGGCTTTGTACTTTTCACTTTGAGCAGCCCTGATTACAACAGCTTTTGCCGTTCACCTTGGGCGGGGCCTGGAGCCATCCTCCGCGACTGGCATGCCGTTAACAGGACTACTGGATGTGTTCAGGGTGGTGCCCGTGCCATGCCTTATTGAAAAGGCTTTTTAAAGCCCAAGCTGCTGATTTGCACATTGTAGGAGAAGAAAAAGTGCTCACAACGGTGGTGCTGTGCACGCTGTTTTCTTCCCTCATGGTTGAGGAATTAATGATGATACTAATGCATCCAAGAGATATAGTAGGTGGCACAAACTCCTGAACTATTTCATTTCATTAACAGTTTTGGATGGTAGCACTGTCATTCTCCAGGATATGTGCGTCACCCTCGACTTTGCTCTTATCCTCATCCTTCACGCCCCGTTACTGAGTCGTGCTACCTCTTTCCTCTCACTTCTTTTCTTTCCTTACATCCCACCACAACTTTAAGATCCTGGGAAACTAGGTGGCTTCAGGGTTGGCCTCAGGTTAGCACATCCAACCAATGTGGTGTATCTACGATCTACCTTCACCTTTAACAAAAGGAAACGAATGAGGTGGCTGAGCTGGTAGCGACAGTGATAGGACCCCTGTCCCAGGGAACCACCATCAACACCCAAGATGTACAATCTTGGCATTTTCTTTAAAATCACAAAAACAGGAAGCGGGGAAGGTGATGATTTTTTTTAAAGATTTTTATTTGTTTATCTCTAGAGAGAAGAAAAGAGAGGAGAAAGAGAGGGTGAGAAACGTCCATGTGAAAGAGAAACATTAATTGTTACCTCCCATTCGTGCCTTGATCAGGGCCCGAACCCACAACCCAGGCATGTGCCTTGACTGGGAATTGAACCTGAGACCTTCTGCTTTGCAGCACTGATGCCCAGCCAACTGAGCCACACTAGTCAAGGCAGGAACATTTTTTCTTTTTTTTAAAGGAAAGCACTCAAGCATTGCTAAGGAGAAAGATATGTTTTCCTATCTTTCTGTCCAGTACTTTTTTTCTAGTCACAGGTGACTTTATTGCAGAAACATTCTCTTATGTATTTCCTGGTGAGGTGTTGGAACTGAAAAAGCACAAGCTAGGTTAGGCACAAAATCAATATTCTTTGATTCAGTCTCAGCTCTTCACCACGGCACTTTTCCCCCATCATCTCTTTCAAGAAGGCTTTGAAACAGAAAAATCAGATTTTTCCTCTAATCAAGGGTAAGGAATGATTTTTTGCTTTGTGATAAAGAGCTTCAAAGAACTCAGTGTTGGTTAAAATATTATAGCCATTTAAATCCTGACTTTGTATTGTAACATACCATCAAAATCTTCTTTTGATGATTTTTTTTTCTCTCTCTATACCACTACAGAAGCAGGAGTATTTAGTAAGCATGTTAAACACAGGTCTAGCACTGTGAAATGAAAGGACCTGTGGATGGAGAAATGGATGAATTAGTTCCCCCCAGCAATTTACCTGGACAGATGTGCTTCCTTGAGGAGGGGGGTGGGACCTGGAAGGGAGGGAACCACTTTTCCATGGATAGCTGTTATTTTCCTTTAATGTACATGTTTCTTTTTTGACATTTGTAATGTTACAGAGAATAACTAAGGGATTTGTAATCTTAGCGGTTTCTTTGTCTTTAAAGAAATACACTAGGATGAGGTTAAAGAATAGTATCATATGCAATTTGTGCTTCAGACAAAGGTAAAATCACTTTTATTTTTAATGCTACCCAGCATGTGAAGATACAAATAGAAAAAATGGTAACTCATTAGCATATTTAGAAAGAATATTTTAAATATTAAATTCCCTCTAATATGTTAAAACACCTAAGATCATTGTTACATCTCAAGAGAGTGTTGGGATAAAGGAGGATGAAATTTAAGTTTCAATGCTAAGAAATACACCAACTAAGAAGTCATTTAAAACTCTTTATATATATATTTAAAAACCTGGAAAAAGGGTTTATTTTTCACAATTTAATTTATGCCCCATGTTCTAGGAGCACATCAAGTGCACAAAAATGGGGGAAGACACGTACGCACTTATTTAACAAACACCGAGCACAGCAAGGTGACTGCTATGAACCTGGCCGTGCACAGCTAAAGATTTTCTATGTAATGTTGAGTAATCCCTGTATTAGAAAAGAAAACATGTAAACATCTTTGTGTGTTTTTATGCCCATGCCTTTAGCAGATCTGTGAAGTACTGTGGGCGTAACAATATGGCAGCCCTCTGAATAAAGAGTTCTGTGGCTTGGGGAAGAATTGATTCCAAAAGTGGCTTTAACATTCCATTTCTCCCCTCACACACCATAAGTGCCCAGCCTCATCCCAACACCGCTTCAAAGACCGTGTTTTAAGAATAGGATCAATGCTCCTCGACCCTCTTCTTGGGACCCCAGCCCCCACCGTTCACCCAGCTCTGCTGCCTCCCTCCCCCAGGCCTTCATTCTTTCCAGCTCACTTTGTTGCCAGCACCAAGGTCAACATGCTCACGGGGAGGTTTGATTCTCTAGTCTGGGATTCTATCATGTCCTGCTCCCCTGACCTGACTTTGATGCTTCCCTGTTCTGTGGTGAACTGGAGTGACAGGAGAGGGAGTTACTGCTTCTAAGCAGAGGAGGCTGTCCGAACCATTAACCTTCCGGAGCAAAGAGCCATCATGTTTACTCAGAGTGAAGAAACTCGGAGACGCTTGAAGCCTCATCAGTACAGAAAACAGAGCTAACTGGAGGTTCCACTGTAGGCTCACTGACAACCAGTTAGCGCTGTGCTTGGGTTCATCTCTCTTTGGGCTGTTTTATAGAAACTATTTCAAATTAAGAAAATAAAATTCTATCATAATTCCCATGTTGTATAGATTGTTCCAGACCCCAGAAAAATATGAAACATTTCCCAAGTTCATATTACCAGTTCAGCATTACCCTGATACAGAAACCCAGGAAAAAGCCAAAAGGGGAGAGGGACAAAAAAAACCCCAGAAGACAGTATAATCCCATTGATAATTACAGACTCAAAAATCCTCAGTTAAAACCCAGCCAACCAATCTTAGCACTAAATTGAGCACCCATACCCTATGGCCAAGCAGGTTTTTTTCTTTCCAAGAGTGTAAGGATGATTTAATATAAGAAAAGCGATTAATATTGCAATTTTCAAGTGTGTTAGATTGAACTCTCAGTCAGTGGAATGCTAATAGGTATTATATGAGGGAAGGGTATAGGTAATGTTTGGAAATGGCAGGTTTAACAAAGCTAACTGCATTTCTTCTTTTTCAGGTACTGAGATATATAATTGACAAGCAGCACTGTACATGTCTAAGGGGCACAGGATGATGACTTGACTTACATATACTATAAAGTGATTGCCAAATAAGTTAAATCCATCATCGTACATAGATACAAAAAGTGCTTTTTTCTTTCAGTTTTATTTTGTCTTGGTTGTAGGTGTACAGCTTAGTGGTTAGAGAATCATATACTTTACCTAGTGTTCCCTTCAATATTTCTAGTCCCCAGCCTGGAACCACGCCTATTTATTGCAATATTATTGCTTATACTCTCCATGCTTTCCTTACATCCCCAAGATGCTTTATAACTACCTATCTGTGCTTCCTAATCCCTCAGTTCTTTCACCCAGTTCTCCAACTCTGCTCCCCTCTGGCAACCCCGAGTTCGCTCTCTGTGTCTGTGAGTCTGTTTCAATTTTGTTTGCTCGTTTATTTTGTCCTTTAGATATAAGTGAAATCATGTGTTTCGTGTCTTCCCCTGACTGACTTATTTTACTTAGCATAATACTCTTTAGGTCCATCCATGCTGTGGCAAATGGTAAGATTTCATTCTTTTTTTTTTATGGCTGAATAATATTCTGCTGTATATATGTTTGTAGCACCACTTTTTTTATCTGCTTGTCTATTGGTGGTCACTTGGATTGTTTCCACATCTTGGCTATTGTAAACAACACTGCAATGAACACAGGGGTCATATATTCTTTCAAATTAGTGTTTTGGGTTTCTTCAGATAAATCTCTAGAAGTGGAATTGCTGGGTCATAAGGCCAATCCATTTTAAATTTTTTGAGAAAACTCTATACTATTTTCCACAGTGGCTGCACTAATCTGCGTTCCCATCAGCAGTGCACAAA
The DNA here is from genome assembly GCA_007922815.1 of Macrotus californicus. Taxonomy (NCBI): domain Eukaryota; kingdom Metazoa; phylum Chordata; class Mammalia; order Chiroptera; family Phyllostomidae; genus Macrotus; species Macrotus californicus. The sequence continues at coordinate 605 of VMDR010010269.1, read as the reverse complement.
GGTCTTCTTTTCTCCACAACCATTCCAACACTTGTCATTTGTGGATTTCTAATGATGGTTCTTCTGACAGGTGTGAGGTGATATCTCATTGTGGTTTTAATTTGCATCTTTCTGATAATTAGTGATGTTGGGAATCTTTTCATAGGTCTATTGGCCTTCTGCATATCCTCTTTGGAGAAGTATATATTCAGGTCCTTTGCCCCCCAAAATGTTTTTTTCTTGTGATAAGAACTTTAAGATCTAATACATGCACATTTTAAAATTTTAACTGAATTTTTTGGGGGCTGGACTTCTCATCTTTCATATGATAATGAGCTAGTGAATCTCTAACAAGAGAATACGCTATACAAAATTCCTCTAAGTTACTTGACCAGAGGAGAATTTCTTCCCATAGCTTTTTTTTTTCATGGATCAACCTGTAGAAAAAGTGTTCTCTGGAAACACTTTTGGTAGATCTTATATTAATTTTATTCATTGTATCAGTTATTCATCGGGGAACATAATGCCATTTCTTTTACAGATGCCAGAAAAATTTTGATGAAATTCAACATTCAATCCATATAAAACTGTTTTAACGTGTGACTAAAGGGATATCTCCTTAACAT
>VMDR010010268.1:0-31215 GCA_007922815.1 Macrotus californicus | reverse complement strand
GCCTGCAAACCAAAGGGTCACAGGTTCAATTCCCAGTCTAGGGCACATGCCTGGGTTGTAGGCCATGTCCCCACCTGGGGACACACAAGAAGCAACCACACATTGATGTTTCTCTCTTTCTCTTTCTCTTTCTCCTTCTCTTTCTCTTTCTCCCTCCCTTCCCCTCTCTAAAAATAAATAAATAAATCTTTTTAAAAAAATAACAGCAGCCATGTACTTGATTATGTGCTTCGTGTGTATATGTGTGTGTATGTGTGTGTATATAAACACTTATGGATGCTTATACATAAGTGAAGTGAATGACAACAATAAAACAGGGAAGAAGAGGGAGAACTTAGGATTATTTTGTTATTATAAAGTATTCAAACTACCTGTGAAGTAGTACACAGTATTATTTGAAAATGGATTTTCACTAGTTGTAAAAGTATATTGCAAACTCCAGAGCAATCATTAAGAAAAGTAAAAATAAAAGTATAACTGATACTGAGTAAGAAAATCATGGAATCATAAAAAATGCTCAATTAAAACCACAAAAAAAACCCACACAAAAAAATAGAAGACAAAAATAGGAACAAAGAACAAGGGCAACAAAAGAAAACAGTAAACAATCTGGTAGATATTTTTCCAACTATATTACTGGTCATTTGAACATCAATGGTCTACATGCACCAGTTAAAAGACAGAGATTATCACAGTGGATCGAAACGTACGTCTACACAAAATCTGTACAATGTTCACAGCAGTATTAAATAACCCAAAGTGAAAACAATGCAAATGTCCATCAACTGTAAACAAAACGGGGTCTGCCCATCCAATGAACTACTAATCATCAACAAAAAAATAAGCACTGACACATGATCTATAGCATGGATGAACATTTGAAAAAATTGTGCTAAGTGAAAGATGTCAGACACAAGTCCATGTATTATATGGTTCTATTTGTATGCAGGGTCCAGAATAGGCAAATGCATGGACACAGAAAATAGATTAGTGGAAGCCAGGGGCTGGGCAGAGAGAATGGGGGTTAGCTAATGGGCACAGGGGTTCCTTCTAGAATGATACAAAGGTTCTGGAATTTGCGGCGATGGTTGCACAACCTCATAAATATACTAAAAACTGCTGCACTTTACACTATAACATGGTGAATCTTATGATATGAGAATTGTATCTCAGTACAAATGAAGTTGCAGTCATTCTCTCCAGTATTTTTGAGGATTGTAAACGATTACTTCCCAAGGTCAACTCACAAAAGAAAGCCCTTTAGCCTCGTACATGAGCTAAAACCTTGTCCATGAATCTGCTTCAGGAATCCACCCAGCAAATTCTGATGCCTTACTCTGTGTTGACTTCTCGGTTGTACCCCAGCCAACTCCAGGATTCCTGGGCTCATTGAAGCACCACTCCCTTAGGCCTACTCTTAGCTCTGATTCCTAAGATAGTTACTGCTCTCCTGAATTGCCAGACCCTTCTGGAAGCGCTCAGTCACCCTGTCTCCCTTCCCTAGCTGCCAGGCCTCAGTGAATTCAAAATTTTGACCATCAATCTCCTCTACACGTAACCAAATCTTCTTTTCCTGTGACTCACCTTGCTCTTCACACGCACCCTGATCCCAGCAGGCTTACGAAGGCCTTCTCAGTGCTGACCCATGATCTGACTCAACCCTCCAGTCCCTGCCTCTGCTGCATCTCCCTGCGGTTCCCTCTCCCAGCCCCTCACTTGGACCGGACACTACTCTCTGTTCCCACACAGGACAGTGACCGTGGGATGGTAATCTCACAATGGTACATTCCCAAACGCGAGGCATCTTCCTTCCAGCATGCACTGTTTGTCTGGTTTACTGGGAGCCTCAAAACCTTTTGATTCAAGCTTTACACAGAAAGTAGAATCAGAAAGGACTGACTCTTAGAACTTTTAAAATAGCCTAAAAGTTAGTGGTCATAGATGGTAGCATGGTTAAATCTTTCTACAGACTCAGAATAAGTCTACTGAGGATAGTAGGAGAAACAGGCAGTCAAAAGTACAGACTTCCTCTAAACCGGTGGTTTTTCAAACCTGCTACCAGGGAACCCTGGAGTCCCCTTGATGCTGCGGGGCCTCCACAGATGACAAGAAATGATAAGCAGGTGAGGTTCTAGGACATCAGCCCTGCATCAACTACAGTATCTCTGTTCTTATGAATTATATGTATTGGGTTCACACAAGATTTTTGTTCAAAAGAAAAAGGTTTTTTTTTTAAGATTTATTTATTTTTTTTAGACAGAGAGGAAGGGAGGGAAAAAGAGAGGGAGAGAAACATCAATGTATGGTTGCCTCTCATGCACCCTCTACTGGGGACCTGGCCCACAACTCAGGCATGTGCCCTGACTGAGAATCGAACCGGTGACCTTTTGATCACAGGCTAGTGCTCAATCTGCTGAGCCACACCAGCCAAGGCTAAAAAAGTTTTTCTTTCAAAAAAAGTTTAAAATCCTTTGTTTTAAAAACAAGGAAAGCATTCCCTCATGAGCTAACCAAACGAGAACTTTTGAAGTTGTGGCCCTCTCAAAATATTTACAACGTGAGTTAATATTGTCATCTGAGATTTATGACAGTAATAAGGGTCCATTCCCTCACCATATCAAGAATATATCTACCTTGTCCACAAGACAGAAAATGGGAGGAAATAGAGTTACTTGACTATTTCCCTACTTTCTTTCCTTCCTTAGATTTGGATCTTTATATCTATACTCTGAATCCCCAAAGCATGGATTTGGTCTTTCCCAGCTGTTCATTAAGTCTCGAACACAGTTGTCCACTAAGAATAATTATCTGAACAACCACAGTGTGCAGGCATGTGCTGGGGACATGGAGCCCCTGCCATTACTGGGCAGCTATGTAAACAAGTGATTACGATTACAGGTCATCCATCAGCTATGACAGAGGCATGGCCATGACATCCTAGGAACACAGGAAGGAAGTTACCTGCTGAAGGGTCATCTCCCAACCAACCAAAAGTCAAATACATGTCACTTTAATCAGAACAAAGAGAGAAGTTTACAAATTACACTTATTCATTTTACACGTATTTGTTTGTTCATATCATGCTTAAAGCAGTAAGCAAAGGGAAGTCCAGAGGCACCTCAGAAGTCACCCCAGCTCTCAAGAAGCTTAAAGTCTACTATGAAGACATCTAAGACACTTACAAAGTACTATGCTTCACGTGATAAGTACTATTATTTAACTACCTCCCCATTTTGACTTTTCCATGTTTCTTCCTGGTGTCACCACATGAAAGATAAACTACCTTTCCACAAAAATCCACCGTGGAATCGTGACAGCCCATCCAGATGATGTCTACTCTCTTTCTCCCCCCACTTCTCGGCCACTACACGCTCAGTCATTATCTGCATTCATTTATTGATTAAGTCAGGCTTCACGGAGCACCACTTACGTATAAAACATGGGGTCAGAAGCCACAATGAACACAAAAATGAAATAAAAGGTAATCATGCTTTAATAATAATAGCCATGATAATAAGCATTTCCACATACTTCAATTCATTTACCCCTCACCCAACCTTTGGAGAAAGACAGGTGAGTTTACTTCATGGATGCGGAAACTGACATCAGAAAAAGTTATGTGATTGTCCAGACCATCAGACACAGATCATGAGACACGGAAAACTGAAGCACCGGCTCCACACTCCGTTCTTTAATGAATTCAGCGAGAAGGGAAGAATATAGGGGGCCTCATATATCCCACTACCTATTTAACAGTCCTTCTGAATGGTTGATAGGCACCTCAAATTCAAGCTGGCCAAACTTGAACTTTTGATTTCTCTCAAAAAAGTCTGTCTTCTTCCAGGCTCCATTGAATGGTAGCACTAAACACTCCATTGCTCAACCTGAAAACGCAAGAGGCATCCTTGAGTCGTCCCTCATCATCCACTAGGAAGGAAAAAGACAGATAACATCAAGTGCTGGTGAGGATGCTGCAGACTGAAACCCTCTACATCGCTGGTGGGAATGTAAAATGGTAAATAGCTTAATAGTTTCTTTAAAAGTTCAACTTCTACTTACCATAGGAACCAGATATTCTACCCTTAAGTCTACCGGTAAGAAAATATATGTCCACACAAAGACTCATACATGAACATTTATCACAGAATGATCCTTAATAGCCACAAACTGGAAACAACCCCAAAGCCTGCCACAAGGTGAATGAATGGACAATATGTGATCCATCCATCACTACTATGCAATAAAAAAGGCACAAATGACTAAAACGGAGGTGATAAGTATAAAAATAACGAATATTATTTAGTACTTACTATGTGCCAGACCTTGTTCTAAACACCTCTCATTTTATTTCGTTTAGTCCTGATAATTATCATACCTTCCTCCTACGGGTATTATCAACCCATTTTTCAGGCTCGGAAACCAAGGCACACGGAGTCTAATTTGCCCAAGGTCATACAGTCAGTAAATGGCGGAGCTGGAACTGAACCCAGGCAGTCTGCCTCTAGTCTGTGTGCCTAACCACTACAACTGAGCTGATTCTCGTGTGAAATGATATTTCAGGAAGATTTATCTGGCTTTAATTTGTTTGCTGAACTAAAGGCACGAGTGGCCACAAGACTACTGGAATGACCCAAGCATCAGATCCCATGGGTCAGCTGGGCCTGGAGGGTTAATTGCCATTTGCCGCAGGCAGCAGAGGGCAGCAAAAGGCTGTGGAGCAAGAGCTGGGCTCCTGCCCAGGCTTCTGGCCAGCTGGGCTTCCAGTAGTGAAGGAGCTGGGTTCAAGTCAGAGGCAGGACACCTGCTCCCGGGAAGAGAAGGACTGGGAACAACACTGCCCTTAAGGGGCCAGAAGACATAGATCCTAGGAGTTGGCAGGAGACTGGAGAGAAGTCAGAGGCACTGAAGGAGGTAAAACAGGGGGCCCTGACCCCTCCTTTCCTGTTGTGGCCGCCCAAGATCCTCTTAGAACCTGGTACTGCTCAACTTCTGTCACTTCTGAAACATAATATTGACTTCATGGTCTCTTCTCTTATTTGTAAATGTATTTTGGGTCTTTTAAGAGACAAAATTTGGCTTTACTTTTCTACCTAAACCTCCTCTTTTAAATTCAAAATAGTCACTTAGGAATGGTATCTACTTCTCATAGAAAGTGCTTTAAAATTAAAATTATGAAATACCATGCCATTTCAAAGCTTCTGACAGGTTTGAAGCATCTTGAATGCAGACACCACTAACCCACAGAAATAAAAATTGTTTTACTGCCTGAAATCTTCCAAAGTCATTGTTTGGAAAAAAAACAACAGTATAACAGATAAAACTGTCAGAATAAGAAAAAAACGAAACCTCAATGAAAATTTCCTATGCATGCTTTTGAAAGAAAGGCTCAAAAATTAAAAACAAAAATAACTGATCTGGACTGCCCAATTTGACGCTTAACTCAGGCCTCCTTAAATCAGCAGAAAAATTAGGTTTGTGATTTACTCTTGGAAAAAGTAATTTCTTGTTTCCCAGGAGAAAAACTTTGAGAGCATCAATAGATTTCTCTGATATCAAATATTTCTCCATTATTGTGAGTAAATTATATTTAGATCAAAATCATATGAAATAAATTTCCCTTAAAATACCCAAGAGATTATAAAAATACAAATGTGTCACATATCCCAAAAATATGTCTCCCCATTAAAATAATTAGCCAGAAAATAAAACTAACCTGAGTTTCAGATGTATTAAGTTCCAAATAACTTATTAAAATTAGATTGTCATTTGCTGATGCTAAAATGAAATTTATAATCTGGTGTCCTTTAAACTCCCTGGAAATATGCCTTCACATTTTTTTTTAATCTAGAAAAAAGTGTATCTGAGTTAGTGATAAGTTGGATAGGAGCCCAAATTTTATTTAAATGCTGCATACACAACAAAGAATATAAATACGGGTAAGCGTTTCTAAATTCTTGTGAAATTCACCCTCTTGTTCTTGGTCACAAGGTTCATGGCTTAATTACTCAGATCTACTATTTTTGTCTTCCTACCTATACTATAAACTTCTTAAAAGAAGATCATTAACTTTTTTAATCATCTATTAATATCACACCAAGCACATCTATTTGTGCAGTAAATATTTACTGAATACCTGTTATGTTCAAAGGTAGGTGCTCCAGGAGTAAGATAAGAAGCTGCAACAGTTCTTGCCTTCAAAGACGTTACTGTCTAGCGGGGGGTGGGGGGTGGGGGGTAAAATGCACCATGTGACAAGACTAAGGAAGTCACAAATAACTGGTAGTGGAAAGAAGGGCCCTGCTAACCCAGTGACTCATTACCAGCCCCACCCCCCATTCTCTTCCCTACTTACATTGGCATCCAGCTCAAGCCCCAGTATTACAAAATTCATTCCTGGGTCAACGTAGGAAAAATCCACCATCTCTGAGAAAATAACTCGAAATGGTTTTTGAAATAGAAAACTGGGCCCTTGCAGCATGGATATCAGCCAGAACCCATGACGAGAAGTGCTGGATCTGTTTTGTGTGAAAGAACATTGTGTAAATTTTCTCAGGAAGGAGGGAGGAGGAGGGAGGGAGGGAAGCAGGAACTGAGAGGTGCAGGGCTTTTTTCCCCTGCATGTCGGTTGGTCAGGAAGCGCTGGGGAGAACCCAGGAATGGGAGGCTGGCCAAAGGCGCTTGGGGTCAGGAGTATCTGATGGAGGATTTCCTCCTCTCTCTGTGCCATATGCAGTCAGCCCGTCCTCCGCCACGCCAGCCCCAAACTTCAGTCAAGCCTAGGGCATTCTCACCTGTGTTATGGTAAATATAATGGTTAAATTCAGTGCGAAAGAGAAGTATTGGGGGGTACGGAAGCCTAGAGGCAAAGGTAACCAAGAAAACAGAAATATCCCATACACACGCATGCTTAATTTGGAGAAATCTTAAGGATAGCTTTGGACTCTTAAGGATAACTTCCACAGTTTGGGACTGAGGTTTCAGCCAAGAGCAGGAGGCCTGAACAGCAAGTGGGTTGTATGGTCGTCTCGACCAGGTTCAGACCACCAGAGGGCTGCCAGATGAGTCCACATGGCCTTACGCACACTGGCCGTGTTTTGCACTAGTTCTCACGTGGTGCTTCCTGATCAACCCCTTCCTGACGGTGATCTGGGATTGCCTTCAGACTAGATCTTCGTGCAGCCCTGACAGGTCTGCTTCAGCCCGCTGTGCTGACCTGGTGTCTGCCCCTGCGCCGCCCCAGCACCACTTCTGCTGCAGCCTGTGTTGTGACATCTTGCCCAGGCATTGCCCCAGCATGCTACCTCCATCTGCCTCCACGCTACATCCCATTTGCTATTTCTCTCTCTCAGCCAACAGTTCAGAGGACTACGGTTTGCTGCATGGCCACTGTGGAAGACCTGGCACACAGTAATTAGGGGAGACTAGTCCTTGAAGGGAAAGCTGTTGACAAGCTTTACCTTTAGATGACAGAGTTGCAGGCTGATACAGAACCAAGAGTCTCCAAAGAAAAGAAGGTTTTGGTACGGCCCATGTGGAAAGAACTTTGCTCGTGAGGCCATTACAGCATGGTTCTACTTCTAAACTGCCTGTGGGTTTGCTTCAACTGTGCTTTCAAATATTCAGACATGGGCGGGGGGGCGGGGAATTCTCAAAAAAATTTCAAGAGGAAAATCAAATTTTATTTTAAAAAATCTGTAAGAAGTCATCCCACAGAAATGAAATAATAATGAGGAAAGATAAAGTTAGCTCAGTAGCAGAGAGATGGATTCATGGTTGCCAAAGTAACTTCCTCCAGATGGAGAAAGAAACTATCAGGAAAAGTGGTAACTATATTTGCAACCATGTTGCATGCCCCCATTTTCTTTCTCTTTCTCTGCCTTTTCAAGGTGGGGAGGGAGGGAGGCAAGTGCAAATGTGCAAGAAAGACACAGGGCTTGGAGCTAGAGTTAATACGCTTCGGAGGAAAGGAGATTAATTCTGAAGGGAACAGAGGAAGTGTTAAGCACAACACAAAGAAAGACTTAAAATCATGCATGAATAGAAAAAGAACCTCTAGGAACTTTGCTTTCCAGCACTTTTTATATAAGTGAGTGGGCAGCCAGAGAAGGTAAGTGAAGGGCACAACGTTGCACAGCGAATCAGCAGCACAGCCAAAGCCCAAAACTTGCAAAGCCACCCTCAGTGGTCATGTCACAAGCCCACAGTGGCTTCTCCCCTTAGTTTTTCTGAGCACAGCAAGACTGGACTTAGAGGGGAAAGCATTAAGTGGCTTGTGGGAGCTGCTGCATAGGCCCTGTGATTATTAACTTCTGAAATGCCAAAGAGAGAAGTCTAGTAAAAATTTACCTTGAAGTAGGGAAAAAAGGGGGGCAAAGTTTTCATGACACAATACTTGGTAATAGTCGGGTTTAACAACAAAGCTTGCATATCTGTAAATGTTATCCCTTCTAGTGAGGAATGCTATAATTGGTGATGCTACTTTAATAGAGAGCTTCATTTTTCTTGGGGGGATAAAAACATAAGTACTAGATCTTATTGCTGAGCCAGGTTCTACTGCTCACCTGGTTCTTGCAACTTCAGTGTGTAAGTACCATGCACTGGGAGGAAAGCGCTCAAGGGCGAGGCCATGAAGAAGCAAACCTGCAGCCACCCGGGCACTGTCACAGGGTGGGCTCCCAGGGATGCAAGAAGGCAGGAATCTCCACCAGTGGCAGCTGAAAACTGGAACAGTATGAATGTCTAGCGAGCATGCCCGTAGCCCTATCTATCACAGCCTTCTAAATGTGGTTCTTGTGAAAAACTAACTAGAGACCACTGGCTTGAAATTGGTGAATCTCATTTATTTTCTATAAAGCCAAATCTAGATTTAAAGGTAAGGAAAGCAGGTACCTTTGATTCCAAGGGACAAAATCCAACTTGAATTGGAAGGGAGGGAGGGGAGGAGGCGGGGAGAGGAGAGAGACAGCGAGATGGAGAACCTGGTTTTTGTGTTAAGGGTTCCAAGGACATGAACAATGAAACTGAAACTGTAGGAAGGGCAAGAAGGCACTTAGGTCTCAAAAGCAAACAGTGAGAACCTGAATGCAGCCAGGACTATCCACCATCTCTGCCTCCTTAAGCGCAGAGCTTCCTCTTCTCCTCGTGAGAAAGGACCTTCTCCAGAGAAGGAGCAGCTCCACAGCAACTACGCCTCCTGCCAGCTCCAGAACTGCACATTTACATCCCCTGTCTCTGGAGTAGAGGCACCAAGCCCTGGGAGGGACACTTGACCCAGAAGGGTCAGATCCCATCCCAGGTAATCCGTAGAGCCGGGGGCAGTCACAGTAGAAAGTCTGGCTCTTGCAGGAGCCAGGTGAAGGGGGCTGAAGCAGCTCCCAGAAAGAGTGCCAGGCAGAAAATCTGGGCTAGCGTACCGTAGCCACCCATCTCTGTCACACAAGTACCAGCATGTATGTGAGCAGGTGCCTGCACAAACTGCCCATACACAGCAGGTCTCATATTTCTGCTTCCACCCTTGTCCCAACGTGGCTTGTTACCTTTGATATTAAGTTGGCTGAGAAGAGGAGGGAAAGAAAGAAGCAGGAGTGAGGGGAGGGGCATGAGCCGGAAGAGAGAAGGGGGAGGGGAAGAACAAAAAGGAAGTTTCAAAACTGCAGAGACATCTTCATTCCACTCACCTCTCCTCCAAAAAAAAAAAACAAAAAACAGTTATGATATACTTATTGGGCAACAGCAACTAATTTTTCCATGTTGGCTATGTAAATCAGTTCTAAATTTTAAAAATCCTATTTTGTACATTTAATTTCCTATGCTACAGTTCTTGACAAAACCTGGCTGGGCTTGCATTCCAAAACCTTAAAAAAATTAAACATAAATGTGGAAAAATTTAGGCAACACCCAGCAGTAAGCCATCCCCTAAATGTCCCCACTGGACACATCACACTGCAAAAGAAACATGCTGCACATCTGCCAGGAGCTGGGTACCATGCTAGGCTCTCTCTCCATTATCTCAGCTGTTCTCGGAAACATCCATTTGAGGCAGGTGCCACTGTTACCATTTTACGAATGAGAAAACTCAGGCAAATTTGTTCAAGGCCACGCAGCTGGTAAGCACAGGAAGTGAAGTTCAGAGTCACTGTCCAGACATGAAATGCCTGTGCTTCCCACCAAACCAACCCGTCCCTCACTAGAGAATACAATTCTGAATGCTGCTTATTTATACCGAGGTGGCAAACATCTACCTGTGGTCATGAAAGGTCCTGTAGAGAGAGATAATAAACAGGCATTCATTTCCCAGCATCACACACCACAGCACAAATGAGTTTCCATATCTTGTTATTAAGTCAAGAGAGGACAGTGGTACCCTCGGGAGAAGAATATGAATGATGCTACAGGGATGCAGCAAACTCAATAAATCCAGAGACCAAGATGCTATGTTATCTCTGTAGTCGTTATGTTGATACTGATAACCTTACAAAAGTTCTTGGTGGAATCTGTTAAATCGAAAAATCATCTCTTGATTTTGGAACATAAAACAATGTCTTTTTTATGTAAACACAACCTTGGTGAAACTACAGATGACTGCAGCTCTTTTTAAGTTATTTTCTTCTGTCACACTCGGAGCCATTTCATTCACTTGCCAATAATTTTACATATTTGTAGAAAGACTTCCATAAATATTAAACACAAACCATAATATAGCCGCTAAGAGCTCGGATCTCCTCTCATAACTATTTGGAAAGTCAGCCACTGGGCTCACACAAGCAGTCATAATCACATTTCTAAAAATGCATAGTTCGTGCTGGAAAGCAAGTTAAAAACACAGCACCCATTTATCAAGATTCATTAATATTAATACCTATTGACCCGCACCATACTAAAAGGATTTTACTGAGCAGACAACTTCCAATCATAATATTATACTGAGTATAAGCTCAATATTCTTTCATTCATTTAACTAATAATTATTGTAGAACATAAACATATACAGGCATGGGAGATACAAATAAGTAAATAAACCCTCACTAAACTTAAACTGCAGTTATAGAGAAAAGACATACATACACATATTAAAGTTAAATCACTATTACAAATTTAAACAATAATAAGACAACAATACAAACATCTTCAAACAATATGCTTGCATGCCAAAAGAGTAGTGAAGAAATGCTATAGATTTACAAGAGAGGAGGGTCAAAATGGATTGAAGAGTAAGAGAAGACATCACGGAGGTGTAACTGAGTAAAAGGAAGCTTGGCAAAGAAAAGAAAAAGAGATTTTATCAGTAAAGCCATGCTCTAAAGAGAGTAGATCAAGCAAGCTAGAACAAAATGTATATGCAGAGATGCAGGACACAGTATCTCTACCTGTTAGTGATCAATAAGCAAAAAACCACAATGGTTTACCTTTCAGTGTTCAAAGGAGCATATTCACTTATTTCCTAACTAAGGACTGAGTCCATCATTTATCCAGCTCCTCATCTTCGGCCAAAGCAACAAACTTGTCGAAGCTAAAGACTTTAAAATTCCCGCAGAAGAACAACTAGAACAGGAACAGAATCATAGAAATGGAGATCACATGGAGGGTTATCAGCGAAGAGGAAGAAGGAGGGGGAGAGGGGAAAAGGGACAGGGATTAAGAAGCATAAAAGGCAGGTACAAAATAGACAGGCAAATGTTAAGAATAGTATAGGAAATGGAGAAGCCAAAGAACTTATAAGCATGACCGACCCATGGACATGAATTAAGGGGGGGACTGCTAGAAGGATGGGGGGGTACTAGGCAGAAGGGGGCAAAGGGGAAAAAAATTGGGACAACCATTAATAGCATAATCAATAAAATATACTTTAAAAAGACTCCCTTAGAAAAACAAAATATAGGAAGTAACTACAGTGTAAAGAGTTATGGAGTTTATATTCCAACGCTCCCCTGGACCCTTTAGAAATTACCGAGGTGTACCTCACCACCATGCAAACAGTCCAAAACAGCAATGCAGACTACAGTAAGAGTCAGGGAACCCAGGCAAGGAAGAAAGTTCAGGCCACAAAGTAAATGCAATGTAAGTAACTTGCTGAGGTTTACGGTCCAGGTAAGGGGTTAACAGTAGTTAAAGGCTACCAATTACCCGACAGACTACTGCTGATAGAAATACAGACACGGTAGAGTAGGAAGGGCCTTAGGAAATCAGCCAGATCTACACACACCCGTACTCTTTCTTTGGAGGTGGGTACCAGCCAACAACTCAGGGTCTAGGTATTGGTCAGCTGAAGATGCAACTGTGGAGTGATTAACAGTTTACAACCAGCTTATGATATTAAGGCACAGAAGGAACTCTAACTCCCCACAAAAAAAACCCTAAAAAAAGACTTCAGGAAACTATAGCAGCTATTCCAAAGCAAATGTATACATGAAATGAAGCCTAGCTTTCATCTCTTTAATTAATCCTCTTATTCTGAAAAAACAAAATTGTGGGTTTTTAATGAACCAAAATGAAATCCTGTCGTTCACATCTCGCCCCGATGGAGATTCATATTTAAATATATGTAACATTCCTCAAATCGGGAGTATGTTTCCCAAAAACTACTGCAGCAAACATATATTCATCCAACTCCTAATTTTCACCAGAAAAATAATATTCCCTTTTTATATTCTACTTATCGAAATAAATCCACAGAGCTTCATAGTATAAGCATAATCCTGAAGAAGAAAAAAAAATAATTTCTTAAACTAAAAGTCATGTGCAAGTGGCTCCTCCAACCTCCTTTACATTCAGAGGCAGCAGGGTGCAGGTCCTACTCTTGGACAGACACGGTTCCCCGGCAACCAGCCTCGTGTTGTCAGGGACAGACTCTGCTCGAGATGGGCTGTCTCGGGCCTGCTGCAGTCCTCAGTGCGGGGCACGGCAGCTCAGTGCGGCGCTTCTTCATGCCTGTGCACACATCTCGGTGTGCGAGGAATGCTAAGTGGCTCGGCAGGAACTCCAGGGACCAGCAGGAGTTGCTGCTGAGGGCTGACTGCTAGATGACGTAGCTTCTTATGAACTGGTCCTTAAGAAAAGATAAGGAAATGGGGGTTTTCAGCAATGTAGTGTTTTCTCAGGGGCTCTGTCTGACAGCTGGCGACTCCGTTCTGCAAACTCAAACACCGTTTTCTTCTTATCTGCTAACTACAGCACACTCAGGGTTTTTTACTTGAGGTTCCATTTTCTCCAGCTGGAAAGCTACGAATTCCCTCCTAGCCTTTCATTTTCATGACTCTTGCCTTTTGGGCAAAATCTGTTAAAATATCCATTTTTTTCAGTTGTCCAAAGAATCATTTTTGGCTTTACATGAACAGCGTTTTTTAGTTTTTCATGTTGTATTTGACCTAAGCAAACTATAAATGACCTAACTATAAACTACAAATTTTTTAAAAATCAAAGGTAAAATATGGAAAAGTTACAGAGGAAAATTCAACACTGATGTTATTACCTTACCACAGGAACATCTTCAAAAGAATTTCTTTTATGTACATGTTCTGGAAAGATATTAAATGTCTTTAAATTTTATTCTTTTTTAAAAAAAATAATGATAATATATTCATAGAAACATTGTAACTCTGCATTTCTTCCAGTTTTCACTATTACCAATCTTGGCTCTATTATAATGTAAATGTAATACACTCACTCAACAAGCTGGTGGGTCAGAAATATGCCACGCTGAGAAACGCTGCAGGTTTGCTCACGTGAGAGGATACAAAAGCCCTGCAGAGATACAAGGAGCCATGTCCTGCATGCAGGGAATAACCTCCTTCAACCTTTCATAAGAGACCGTTTACAGAAGAGGTCCCCGTTGACCCAGATGATATGACAATCTCTGGCCAAGATAAAATCAAGCATTTGGCATTGCTAACCACACACACACACACACACACACACACACACACACACACACACACGACAACAGGCCCAAGATGAAGTCGCCTGTGCCAACCCTCACATCACAAAAACCAAGACTTAATTTAGTTACAGTTTTGGCTCTCCCAGAAGCGACCCCTTACACCAGTCACTCAGGAATTACCTGATCAGCAAGAGTGAGGTCCTCTGCCCCGAAGACGCCTGTGATCCCCCCAGGGAAGTAACCTTGCGACAACCACTGCCTTTTGTCCGAGCATACTTCCTCATTCTCATCCCCTTCTACCTATAAAAGTTTCTCATTTTGTACAGCTTCTCAGAGCTCCTTTCTGTCTGCTGGACTGGATGCTGCCCAAGTCTAATAAAGTTTTGCTCTATTAAGATCCTAAATTTTTAATATGCCTCAGTTTATCTTTTAACAACATCATGAGTCAGAGTAGTCGAGTATCTCACAAGTGGGAAGGACATTACAATAGACCATCCAAGAGGAAATTACCGGAAGACCAGGCTGCTTAGTCATTATAACCCAAGAACTCCAGCCATGCCAGCTGGGCACCGTAAACTGGCTAGGACTTCAGGAAACACAAAGGGGAACAACAGCAATCACTGAGCTCCAAATGTATTAAAGCAACTCAGCCTTCACCTCCCTAAGGAGACACAGTGGAATGAAAGCACAAAACAGGGTCCCAAAACCCTAGCTCCACCTCTAATTCCAAGAGCGATCTAAGCTGAAATAGTCCCTAAAGGCAGCATGGAAGGGGAAGAACTGAGTTGAGCCTTCAGAGGCCCAAGAAGATTCAGATGGGCGGTGAGGAAGACAGCAAACATCCTGGGAGGAGGGGGCCAGGAGCTGCAGTCAGGGGTGGGAGCAGAGACCCAGAACCTGGATGTCAGCAGCAAGTCACAGAAAGTTTCCAACTCCAGGGTGAACGGTGTCATCACACAGACCGCACAGAGCTCCCACTGCTCCCTAAGCAGTGACAGAATGAAATGTGAGGTTTCAACAGGCGTCCAAGACTCGCCCTCTCAAGCAATTGGGGAAAATGAAGACCGAGACCAAGGGAAGTGTGATGTATCACCTTCCTGTATCACCTTGCCTGGGCTAAGCGATGTCCAGGTAACACGATATTTCTGGGTGTGTCGGTGAAGGTGTTTCTGGAAGGGATTAGCATTTGAATTGGTACACTAAGTGAAGAAGATGGCCCCCACCAATGTCGGGGAACCTCATCCAATCTGATAAGGTTAGAACAAAAAGGTGCATGAAGGGTGAATTTACTCTCTGGAGCTGGGACATCTATCTTTTCCTGCCCTCAGCCACTCCTGCTTCTCGGGCCTTAGGATGCAGACTGGGACTTACATCATCAGCTGCCCCGCTGTCAGGACCCCGGGGTTGCGCAGGAGTCACACCACCAGCTTTCCTGGGCCTCCAGCTTGCAGACAGCAAATGGTGGACTTCTCGGCCTCCAATACTATTTGTACCAATCCCTCATGGTGAATCTCTTCCTGTATGTCTACATACATCCTATTGGTTCTGTTCCTCTGGAGAATCCTGACTAACACAGAAGGCAAAAAATAATCAAGACTATCAGGGAAGAAACATATTAAATAGAGAGGCAAGGACCACAGATGAATGCAGCTAAGGTCTGAGGGCCCTGGGAGAATAGTAGTGCCACTAGCAGAAATGGGGAGCTTAAAATATGTATCTAATGTTTTGAAGAGAACATAGTAAGTCTGGTCTCAGAACTGAGTTTAGGGTTACAATTGGACATATACATCCTATACATATTTGGAAATAGAAAAGTGGAACTTTTGCAAGGTTAGACATAGATTTCAGGAGCCACCCACAGACAAGAATGGTAGGGAAGAAGCTAGCCAGCCAAGGGAAGAAGGGTAGAGTAAGTAAAGCAATAAAATAAGGACAAAGAAGAGGATAATGCCAGCAAATGCCAAGATTCCACTTATCCAAAGATAAGGCCAGATGTTCCCAACCTCTTACTATCTCTTGGGTTAAAATGTGGTAAGGAGATAGACACTAGTTAAGATGACTGAATGGCTATATGATGACAAATCCACGGCCCACTAGAAATCCAACATAACCAAAGCCCTGGGCAGCAGGGCAGAAGCTCAGTCCTTTTCAGCCAAGCCTGTGCTGATGCTCTGAAATACAGGAAGGAGAGGAAGTGGCGAATAAAGAGATTGCCATCATATAACGAGGTAGACTGACACTCCATTCTTCAGATACGACCCACTCCTTATCACATAGGTATCCATTTGGCTGCAGAAATTCTTATTAATAAAGTTTTCTATTATGATAGGAACACCAGCAACATGAAAAGCAGCAAACACTGGCAATCCCAAGGCCCCAACCCCCACCCTTCCCATCCTCTTCAATCCACTGTTCTATTACTCATTCGAACATTTATTATTGTATGTCATAACACAGAATGTGTACGGTATTATGTATGGTTCTGTTCAGAGGGGACTACCTCTCAAAGAGCTCACAACAGAGGATGCTGGAGTTATTCAACAAATATTTATTGTCAGCCTACTGTGTTCCAGGCACAAAGAATAAAACATTAGATATTGTGATGCTCTCTGACAAGCTGGGAACTTATTTTTTTGATAGGTTGTAAAATTTTTCTTTTTTTTCCCCAGTGATTTTTAAAGAATTTTTTATTATTATTCTATTACAGTTGTCCCATTTTCCCCCTTTGCCCTCCTCCGCCCAGCCCACCCCCTGTTCCCGTAGTCAGTCCTGACACTGTTGCCCATGTCCATGGCTCATACATGTTCTTTGTCTAGTCCCTTCCCCTTCTTTCCACCATTCTCCCTCCCACCTCCCCTCTGGTTGCTGTCAGTCTCTTCCATGTTTTCATGCCTCTGGTTCTATTTTACTCATTAGTTTGTTTTTGTTCATTAGGTTCCACTTATAGATAAGATCATATGATATTTGTCTTTCACTGACTGGCTTATTTCACTTAGCATACTATATTCTCCAGTTCCATCCATGCTGTCGTGAAAGGTAGGAGTTTCTTCTCTCTTTCTGCTGCGTAGTATTCCATTGTGTAAATGTACCAGTTTTTGATCCACTCATTTACTATCGGGCACTTAGGCTAAACAGGGAACTTATGATGGAAGAAAGATGAAAGAATAGGATATAGAAGATCTACAACTTCCATTCATCGCACATTGACACCTCAAAACCATCTTTTGCAGAATTCATTCTTTCGTGCATCACCAGAGTTTGATGATTTTAGCTGGCACAGGATGGCAGCGCCAGCCAGCTGCTATGGCATGGGAAGGAGCCTGGCCATCTGCCAAGGCAGCATGGTGATGGCTGGTAGTCTGCTGGGGCCTGTAAAGGGGCTGAACCAAGCTTGGCAAACAGGCCTCCACTCTGGCCCTTGCTGAGGGCCTCAAGGGTGCTGGCTCTCTGGGGGCTCATGACACAGGTTGCTGTCTCCTCACCCAACCAACCTCCCATTCCTCACCTCAGCTGTCCTCACTCTCCTCCCTCTCCCACCTGAGAGGCAGGGGCACACAGTGATTCTTGACCTGAGGGTAGCAGGCCAAGGCCCCACACGGACTGTGCTGACAGCATAACACCTCTCTCCCCACCACTGCTGCAGGTTCCTAACAAGTCCCTGCCCGGAGCTTTACAGATGAGCAACTCCCTATCACTCCTCCTGGCCAGTTGAAAAGTTGACCGTTGGTCATAAGAGTGATTGAGAGGAATGTCTGAAATTAGCACAAATCCATCACCACCCGTGGAAAAACAATTAAGAGTACATACCCATCCCATGGAACAAAGGTCACCCACGTTAGCTTCTCTGTGTTGCACTGGCTGCACAATGGTCACACAAAAAGACCGCCAGTTTTGGTCCTTGCTGTCAGGCACCAACCATGTGCTGCCTGATATCCACAAACCATGCTGAGTGCCTGAGGCAGGCAGCACCCTTTGTGAAGTGCCACAGACCAGAGGAGAAAGTATCAAACACAGCCCAACCCCTTCCTTCATGGAGTGAACATGGTCCCTCCTCTGCACAGCCCTCTTTCTAAAGCAGCAAAACATCTAAGTAACACCGAGAGGCCCAACAGAAGGATTCATCCAACAGTACATAGTTATTGGTCCAGTGGAAAAGAAATGAATCACTTAGGTCAGAGAGAAAAGGGATGGGTTTATTGGAGAAACGGAATTCTAACAGGGTAAGTTTTAAGAAAGTGTATATGGAAAACACAATATTTTACCTAAGCAGGCATTTAATAGTCATTTATGGAATGAGTAAATGAAAAGACTGGAGAGTGAAACCCAAAGTAGAATCACATAAGCAATTCCAGAAGCAAACTATTGTAACCAATGTTAGACTAAAGATGAGGTTCTATGGGGGCACAGCGGGAAGACAGGCTGGGAAGTAAAGATTAGATCCTGGCAGGTAAGGAATACCCTTACTCCGGGGACTTCGGGGGAACAATGAGGGTTCTGAAACACAGGGCAAAATAAAGAGCTTTAGATAGGATGCAAGGAGGAGAAATAACAGTTCTGTGTCCTACAACTTAAAAATTAATCACACACTAGGGAAAAATTTTCGGAAAGGAAAATTGTTTTCTATCATTTTCTTTTAAAAGTCTATGTACATCACTGAAAATAAAAGAAATATACATAATGTCTTCTACATAATAGTGGAAGGAATTTGTCCCCAAAGATCTTTTCTTTGTATAAATGATGCCACCACAATTGCTGCTTCAATAAAAATGAATATTTATGAAATGTAAAATGACTTGGATTAACTTATTCCAATTTCACCCTCTAAATTTAGATTTTTAAATCATGCCAAAATGTAGATTTTGATTACAAAAGCAAATTGAGGAAGAAAAAGAAACCCACTTGACAAGTAAAAGAGCAACATTTAAGAAAAAAAAAGAACTTGAAATAAGGCTGACAAAAGATGATCGAAGGTTGGTCAATTTGACTAAAAACAACAGAGATCTTCTTCAAAGTGGAGTTATTTAATTCAATAAAGCAGTCACATTATAAGAATCAAAAGTTATTTAAAAAAAGAAGTAAAATGTGTCCCATCCACAGCTGGCTGTATAGCTCCCTCTCCAGCTATTAGTTTCTTAGCCATCCTTTCGAAGTTTCTTTGTGCATATATATTATTATTTTCCTCTCTGTTCACACAAAAATTAGCATGCCATATAACACTTTTCTGACCTTGCTTTTTTCACTTAACACTATATCTTGGCAATCTCTCCATACCCACTCATGTAGATTATTTTCCATGTTCTTTCTTACAGCTGCATATTCCATTGTGAGGATGAAACATAATTTATTTAACTAGGCCCTACTGATGGGCATTTGGATTGTTTCCAATCTTTGGCTATTGCAAACAAAGCTGCAGTGAATAACCTGGTACAGTCATCATTTGGCACGTGTACAAGTGTATCTGTAGAATAAATTCCCAGAAATTGCATTCCTGGGTCAAAAGGTATATGCAATTAAATTTTTGAGAGATATTGCCAAATTGCCTTCCCTGAGTTGCACCAGTTTTACACTCTTGCCAGCATTGTATGTGAGTACCTTTTTCTTCTTAAGGCAACAGAGGATATCATCAAAGTTCTGGGGTTTTGCCAGCCGAAAAAATGAAAAATGGTATTTGCATTCTCCTCATAGTGAAGTCAAGTATCTTTTTATACGTTTAAGAGCCAGCTGTACTTCCCTTTCTGGAAACTGTCTGTTCATAACATTTGTCTATTTTTCTAATGGATGTTGGTGGTTTTCTTATGAACATCTAGGAGCTTCTTATATGTTGGGGTGTGGGGGAGCTTTGTCCAGCAGAGGCCCCCCGGCAGTCGCGGATGAGTTATTAACATCTAGGAGCTTCTTATACGTTAGGGAGACTAGTCTTCACCCGAGATACGAGTTGTAAATATATACCCCAGTTTGTCTTTCGAATTTGCTTAGGGTAATTTTGCCTGTAGAAAAGTCTTATTTCAATGTGATCTAATTTATCAATCTCTTAAGCCTTCTGATTTTCAAGTTACAGTTAGAAAGAATTTCCTCACACCAAGACTATAAAGGAATTTTCCCTTCCTCATACTTAAATTGTTTCATTTTTTACATCTAACTAAGTGGGAGAAAATGGTATGGTAGTTAACATCACAAACACTAGAGAAAAACTGCCTACATTTATGTCCTAAGTCTATCACTTACTAGCTACATGACCTTGGATAAGTCACCTAACCTCTATGGTCCTCAGTTTCCACATCTACAAATGAGTAATAATAATAATTACTACTTTCTCACATTATTACAAAGATGAGACGTATCAGTAACTCGTAGAAAGTAATTACTACAGTGTCTGGTATAGTAAGCACTTAATAAGCATGAACTATTATCATCATTTTTTTTAACTTATCCTGTTTTAGGATACAAAGTAAAAATCCAACTTTTTCCCCCACATGGCTACCTAGCTATCCCATGACCATTTAATGAATATTCCATCTTTTCTCCACTGATTTAAGACATCACCTTTATCATATGCTACATTCCCATATGTATTTAAGAATTTCTGATCTTTCTATTCTGCTCCATTGACCTGTCCATTCATGGACCAGTACCACACTGTTTGGGAGGACGAGACACCCCTCTTTGCTCTTCTTTTACAGTTACCATGATTATTCCTGTTTATTTTTCCATGTGAATTTTAAATTAGTGTATCCAGTTTGAGAACAAAATTAAAATATCATTAGTATTCTGCCCTGGCTAACATGGCTCAGTGAATTGAGCACTGGACTGCAAACCAAAGGATCCCTGGTTCGATTCCCAGTCAGGGCACACGCCTGGGTTGCAGGCCAGGTCCCCAGTAAGGGATGCGCAAGAGGCAACCACACACTAATGTCTCTCTCCCTTTTTTTCTCCCTCCCTTCAGTCTCTAAAATTAAATGAATAAAATCTTTAAAAAATAAAAAATAAAATAAAGTAAATTTTCATTAGTATTTTTATTGAAACCACATTAACTTTATAAATAAATTTAGGGAGAACTGATACGTATGTTTCCTCTTCAGTCTTCCATCCAAGAACCTGGTATATCCTGCCATTTGCTCAGGTCTGTTTTCATCTTTCAGTAGTGTTTTCTACTCTAGTAGGCCACAGTTTATGAAAGGGTGTAAGTTTTCTTAAGCATACCAAAAAAGGTAGGATTAAAGCTTAGATGACAACCCTTCGCACCAAAAGCATTTGGTAATAGTGGACACCTCAGAGTAGGCTGAGCCAAAAATACGAAACAGGCAGGCCTTGTTTTCTAAAACCAAAAGGTGATGCTTTTGTCACAGAACGTTTCAAAGAGCCAGGGTGCGAATAACAACAGGCACAGAGGAAATAATAGAGAAGTGAATAGCTGTTAAACAGATTGGAGGCTGAATCAAGATTAAATTAACTCTCAAAACAATAAGAAGTCCATAAGCTTTGATCTTACGACCATGAACACCAGCCAAAGAGGTAACACTGCCCATTTCTGGGGCCAATGAGAACTTTCAGCAACCCATCCTGGCAAGAGTAATAGTAGGAGTGGAGACTCTATAGACCACCACCTAAAATTTAAATGTTGGTCAGGGGGAGGCAGTTACAGCAGCTGAACAATAAGAACACAGGCATTGTAGGGTGGACCCGACACCAAAAACAAGCAGCTTATGGGTCCAGATACAGAGAGACGTCCACACAGCTATATGAAAAGAGAGAGGAGCCTGGAATGGAACTAGGTCCTGAGATTTGGCATATTATGTGGCTAGGAAAAAGAAATTTTTGTTTGGTTTCTGCCATGTTAGTCTATCTTTTACCAAAAGTGTCATTTATATACCAAGAAATTGGGAAGACTTTGGTTAAGATAAAACAGAACAAATTTTGGTTAATCTTGATCTTGAAGCAGTTTGAAAATCTGATGAACAGTTCTGGGGTTGTTTGTTTGTCTAAGGGGGAATATCAACGATAGGTAACGTGTAAAAATGGAGTTCACTACAAGCTGGGGAGGTTCCACACTGAGAAAGCATTGCCTTGAAATACCCATTTATGAATCCTGCTTTGTAAAGAGAATTTATTTTTAAGATAAAGTTTAGATAACTGAGTTAAATATAGTGTAGAGATAGAGTAACAGATAATCTGGATTCTTCTTTTCAAAACTCATTCCCCATAATGAGTTAAAAATAAAATAAAGTTTTAGGGCTAGCAATGAGGTGAAGTGATCGCAGGCCCAGGAAACAGAACTGCTAATGCGGGTGAATAAAAAAACAGGTCACACAATCCCTTTCCGAACTGCATCAAATCCACAAACCTCTACCTTTCACAGTCTCACACTGAGTAGTGTATATGATAACGCAGACCCTCACTATGACCTCCTCCTATACATACTCAACGATTCTTTAAGGAAAAGAAAAATGTAAGAATGTCTGGACATTTTCAAATGCAGGATCTATCTTGGCATTGAACCGTTTGTAAAAAAAAAAAAAAAAATCGTCACTTAATCTTCCAAGCTCTAAAACAGTGGTTTATAAACGACAAGTGCATTAAAATCACCTGGAGGGCCTTTTAAAAAAACAAACAGATGGACACACTTCGAGAAACACCGTGCCAAGGTAACCCTACTTAAACTACGGTCCTGGGTTTGGTGGACCTGCGCCGTTTGCAAACTGCAAGGGTCTACAACAGAAATGGAGAGTTAAGGTTTTGAAAACTTTGGGTAGTTCAGCATCAGTTGGCATCCAAGCACGTGATCACTTTTCCAGCATTTCACTTGTATTGTGCTTTCCAAAAGTACTGGCATGCGATTGGAAAATTATTCTCCAGTTTGCTAAGCCCAGCTCCGCGAAACAGACACCTCGGCAGGACTGACACACAAAGGCGGACCCGGGAGCACGGGGCCAGTGGCAGCTCCTACTAATTGGGGGAAACCGAGCAGTCCTGGAATATAATGGAAACCTACAGATAATGCCTTCGACGAACACTGGCCTGAGAGACAATTTCAAAACTGCAATTTTCATCACTCTGTATCTTTACACTGCTTCCAGCGACCACACAACACCGCCCCATCACTGCCAGTGGCCGGGACCGGCAGCAGGAGCAAACGAGAGAGGAAAGGCAGCAAACCCCCGGGCTGCGGGCGCGCACGGCCGAAAGGACGGAAACCGGATCAGCGCTTTCCCGGCCCAAAGTTTGGAGCCGCTGGGAAATTCGCACTCTAGGCATTATAAGAACATACTAGATTCCGTCAAAGCGTGCTGTGCTTTTTAGCAAACAAGGGCGCCTCTCGCCGCCTCCCTCACCGGCGCCTCCCAGCGCCTGCGCAGACACCAGTCTAAATCTGAGGAAGCCAGTACTTGGCTTTCTTCCGAGCGAGCGGAGGACGGGCCGCCGTGGGCACTGGCACGCATGCGCAGCAGCAACTACCGCGCCCTCTGACCTTGCCCTTACCCGCCACGGGGATCGGCTCCTTCCGGCCCGGCAAGGCGTCCTGGGGGCTGACGATCTTAGAAGCGGAGTCGCCCATTCTCGGGACAGGAGAAAGGATGTGGAAGAGCTGGCGAACCCTCCTGGTGGCTGAGAACATGGGCGGGCCGCTGGCTGGCCAAGGGGTCTCCGGAGGGACGGCGCGGTCGCGAGCCGATCCGCAGCTGCGGGACCGGCGAGCACTGGACTGCTGGCACCCGGTGGGGACACCGTTGTACTGAGCCGGTGCCGCCCCGGAATCGAGGTTACCTAAGGCGCCAGCCACACGCGCCGTACCTGAAGGCGTGTCCTCTCCCGGAGGGTTTTCTGATCCTGGGAGACACTGGGGAGTTTTTCTGTCCCGGCCACAGTGCTAAGTTCCCAAGCTGAGAACAAGTGTTATCAAGGGCGGTACGAAGTACGTAAAGCGTCAGGGGCCAAAAAAAAAAAAAAAGAAAGAAAGAAATGTCTAGCCTTTGATTTTTAAGTCCATTCTCATTTCACAACCTCCTTAGCAATTGTCTGGTATTCCCAATAAAATACAAAACGACCTACCTTACAGACAGGTAGGATGCATGTCTATTTCCATTGTAGCTATTATGATTAATTACCAAAAAGATGTGTCCAAAATGAAAACTAAGCCCGGTTTTCCAAAATGGGTAAGATCACTCAATATAATGCCATATATAGATAGATGATAGATAAAGATATATACATACACACACGTATAAGTAATAGTAAACCCATTTTACAAGACGGCAAATCGAGGAGCAAGGCACTAATGCCACCACTAACACATCAGGTGAATGTGATGGCGCTGTAGAAGCATTCTCGTTTCTCAAATCACAGAAGATAACATTTATTCTGCCCCAAATTGTCAACCCCTAAAATGAGGTGGGTGGAGCCAGGTGGGTGATTTTGGTGTTCCATGTGTAAAATTTTGTTTTTACACAAACGTTCTGCCAAAATGGGCAGATAATCTTACTCGAGGGAAGGAGCTTCAGGTCGGCGCCCGCGAGAGACACGAGAGGGCTTTGACCCAACCCCTCCCCCGCCCCTATGGGTTTATTACCCTCTTTGTTCCAGTGTGGTCGGGGCTGTCCTTTAAGGAGGACAGAAGGGTTAGCCCTCCTGTAATGTGGGACATAGCCAGACCTGTGGCGTTAAACTTCAAGTGTTTATTTTGTCATTTACATTTCCTCTGGTCAATTTGCCTCCGTTTTACATTTGATTTATTTGCTTTTACTATGAGATGATACAAAATAGGTTCTACAAGCCTTTATGGAAAACTCTCTCTAAGGTGTCCCTTCTAGGCTAGTGAAGGCCTGGTTACTGCTAAGCATTTGAAAAAGTAAGAGCATTCCTTTGTTAAAGGAAATACTCTGTCAGTTGATTTTTTTAACAGCTGCCTTTTGATACATATTGATTTGCTTTTTTCTGGTTTATTGGTTGGTTGTATGAAATTAAATATGTTAGAAATACTCAGTAGCTAAAAACTGAAGAATTTTTCATGTCAAGAAGTACTTGTATAATGTTAAGTGAGAAAGCACAGCAGAGCTCAGGGTGTACATCTGCTATGTAGTACATAGGTAAAAAATGCATGTGCCTCCACTTGCACACCGACTGAAGAAAGACTAGAAAAAATTAAAAACGTTTGCAGCTTCTTTGTTGTTCAAGGTAATGGTCTACTGATTTGTACTTTCTGTAAACCTCTGGTTTAAAATGTTCTACGTTGTTATCGTGTTCTCAAGCATTCCAATGGCTGTTTCTTTTATTATTACAAAAAATAAACATCTTTAAAGCAAAATACCTTAATTTATTTCAAAGCTCTTTTTCATAAGACAGTAGTTTTTTCATTTACCAGAAGAGTTGGAAGGAAAGTTACATTGAGTTTTGTTTGCTTTTTGAGGGGAGAATTAAATATTTCTGCCTTCAGTGATCCTGTTTTCACGTTCTCCTAGTCCCTTCTGAGCTTCGTTCACACTGAGAGGGCCTCCCTTTTCCCTGTTGGGCATACGCTGCTTTGATTTTTCATTTTTGTGACTATGGTATAGTTTTCCAACAAATTACAGCAATGTATGTTCTTTAGGAAGCAGACTAAGCCTAGTCTTTGGTATAACAAAGACCCAAAATACAGCACTTTAAACAAAATAGAAGTGTATTTCTCTTATGTAACAATCCGGAACTAGGCAGTTCAGCACTGAGCAGGCCCATGTCTTGTCTTCCATAGTACCCCATGCTGGGCTGGCTCACATGAAGTATGCTGTGGTTCCATATTTGATTTAATTGGGCCAGAATCCTAACTTAGATTAGCAAAAGTTCCTTTTCATTTGTTCAAGGCTCTACCTTGCCCCTTTGAAACAAGAAAACGTAATACTCTATCCCAAAATAAAGCCTAGGCTGTAGTTGAGATGCAGATTAGATGGCATTAACAAAGGTACTGTATCTGAAACCAGATTGGTTTTTTTCTCTCATATACTGGCCCAAACGTAGGTGGTCCAGGACCAGTAGGGCAGCACTGCAGTCCTCGGACATGACCTCTATGCCAGAACCTGCCATCACCTTTGTATCCTTGCCCAGCAAAAAGGCAGGAAAGGGGTGCACATCTCAGTGCTCCTAAAAGTGCATCCCAGAGGTAGCATCATTACTACTCATTCCATTGACCTGATGAGAGACGTGATCTTACTGTTGGAAAGGAAGGTGAGAGACCAAGTTCTCTAGCTGAGTAACCACAGATCCAGCTAATACTTGGCAGTTCTAGTAATGAAGGTGAGAATGTCTGTCACCTTTCATTCTTCTGGCCCCCAGATATCCGTATATGACCTAATATACAGGACACACCCTATTCCAAAGGGAGAAAAGCTGGGTTCAAGCACTTCAAAGTGCATGATCTGAAGGGGACATGTAGTCCTGTACCAGTGTGGGTGTAACTCCGCATGATCCAGTGACCTATATAACTAAAAGCTGAGGTATATGTTTCCCTCTCCCACGCCCTCTCCCACATACCCGGGTACAATGGTAAAATGTGAATATGAAAACTAATTTGGTAAAAAGAACAGGGGAAAGCAGTAGTCACTGGTCCAGTCTAACCCACAAGTAGGAAACACAAGGCCCGTGGGCCGAATCCAGCCCTCCACCTTGTTGTATCTGGCCCGGCACCTTGTCTCCACCCGGCGACAACGCCAAGCCCTCACTTAACTGTTAAGGAACAGTTATTTCTACAGTCCTAAAATCACATTCAGCCCTTTGAAGGCAACCGCAAGGCTGATGTGGCCCCTGGTGAAAATGAGTTTGACACCCCTGATCTAACCAAATGTTGCAGAGGGGAACTTTCAAAAAATACCCAGGTGGTAGAGTAAATAAATTCTTAGTTAGGTCCCCACTTCTGCTCTCTACAAGGAACTCCCTTGTTGGTTGCATCTGAAAGCACTGGTTTTACCCACTGGAAGGTTCTCAGCCATGACCTCCTATGACTCCATCAGAGGGGTGTATCGAAGAGGATTCCCTCCTGGGAGGCTGTACATCTCTTTGTGCCCAGTTTCTTACTGGTGCAGTTTTGAGGGACTGTAGGTTATTTTAGACACAAACAGACGCAGATATTCGCAGGCTAGGCTTATAGCTTCTTTGTCAATTCACTTTTGAAAGATACTGAATTGATTTCTGGTCTGTTTGTTCCTTTTACAATTCCTTGTGTAAACAACCAGAGCTAAAGATCTCCACTAGTCATATTCCTTCTGCCTAACAACTCTTCCTTATTTTCATTTACCAGGCGCTATGTTTGTCCTACGTATCTGATGTCTATTAACTTACTGGCAGTGCCCTTTTTACAGCCAGAAAATGCATCAGGTTTGGTTGGGAAGGCCATCCCCTTAATGTGATCCTTCGTGCATGTCATCTGCAGACAGCACTTTGCTGTGGCCCTTGTGAAGGGCTTTGGGTCACAGTTTTATCTGCTGCTTTTGGGAGAATAATAGCTTCTGGCTTTATCAAAACTAGAAGGCCCTAAATAACCACTCTTAGTCAATTTGTATTATGGACTGCAGGCAGAGAACTTCAATCTTAGCAGAGCTTTATTTCCTTCCATCTCTGTTAACAAAATGACTAGCTTTTACCTGAGTTCATCTTTCTCAAAGGACTTTGCTAAAGGAGGCAGGAAATAGCTAACGCTCTCTGATTGGCCAGAGGATCATCTTTCTGATCATTTTCCCATAGCCACAGATTCAAAGAGCATGTGGTCTGCTTTCCAAGGAACTAAGTTGACAATTTTATCAAATGTCTTATGGTGGCGTAAAAAGGATCACCAGCTTCCCAGCCTTTAATATCTGTGTCCTTGCTGTTTGCTGCCTGCCAGTTAAACCAAAGCCACATAATTCAGGTTAATGCTATGGAGTCTACAGAAAAGCTACTAGAACTGACATGTTGGTTTTGCAACATTGCAGGACTCAAGACCTATATACAGCAGCCTATTGCATTTCACAGGCCTACCTGGAGAAACAAGACAAATCTCAAAGAAATGGAGCCCAAGGTTAGTGGAAGGAAGGAAATAATAAAGGTCAGAGCAGAAATAAATAAAACAGAGGCCAAAAAGACAGTAAAAGAAGATCAATGAAAAAAGCTAGTTCTTTGAAAAGATGAACAAAATAGACAAACCTTTAGCTAGACTAACCAAGAGCAAAAAAGGGAGTGCTCAAAAAATAAAATTACAAATAAAAGAAGGGACGTTACAACTGGTACCACAAAATACAAAGGATCATAAGAGAATACTGCAAATTACATGCCAACAAATTGGACAACCTAGAAGAAATGGATAAATTCTTAGAAACATATAGTCTTCCAAGACTGGACAATGAAGAAACACAAAACCTGAACAGAACAATTACTACTATGGAGATTGAATCAGTAATCAGAAACCTTCCAAAAACAAAATTCCAGAACCAGACAGCTTCACTGGTGAATTCTTCGAAATAGTCAAAGATTTAATACCTATCCTTTTCAAACCCTTCCAAAAAAACTAAACAAGAAGGAATCCTACCAAACACATTTTACAAGGCCAGCATTACACTGATACCAGACAAGGACACCACAGAAAAATAAAATTACAGGTCAATATTCTTCATATACATAGAACCAAAGTATAGAGGACTGGCCTTAAAATAAATCCTAGACTAAAAAAGGTAAAGGACATGACTTAAGAGATGAGAGAGGAGATCAAACATCCTTATTTCATTTTCCCACTCTGGGATGAACTTGGTTAAGGAATCTTAGAAACATTCCTATGAACTGGGGAATGATCTGAAGCTTTGGGAGCTAGTGCTTTATTTCCTGGGGCACACCCCAGCACAGTGCCCCACTGGTGCATAAAGAAATCAAGCTAGTGGATTGGATCCCCATGGTTTTTAAATGACTTATAGTATACTAGGTGAGAAGATATCAGAGCACATCCACAAGTAGTAAGGATAAATATAATTCGGGGAAATTTTTGTTTCTTTTACACATATGTGTACTATATGTGCACTATTGTCTAGACATACAATATATTTTATTCCTAGTGTGGCTTCTGGTCAAAACAAAAAGTGTGAAAGCCATGTTCAGAGACGATAAACCTTTCAGAAGATTCTTGCCTTTGACGGGGCAGGCAGTGAAGTGTGTCTGCGGAGGAGAAGCCATGACCGGGAGCAAAGGCTAGTGAACCTGAGGGCAGCCTCATAGGATCCTGCACAATTGCGTTGAGTGTGGAGAAAGCAGAAGAGCACACTGCCTGCTCTCCAGGGGGTGGGAGTGTGGAAAGAACAAGAACGAGGAGACCTGGGGCCTGAGCCCTCGTAACCAGATACAACAAAGTCCTCAGTTATCAGTAGCAGGGGTCAGCATGATATCCAAAGTTTCCAAAGCGAGCAGCTCTATCTTAGCAGCGCGGAAGCACTGTGGCCAGGCGTCCAAGCCACACCAAAGCAGACACCCTGAGGACAGTGGCCCAGGTTGAAAGATAACTCAGTGGGTGCCCACAAAACCAGGAGGGCACGTAAGCTCTCCCAGTACGCAGACACCATCTGGAAAAAAAAGACAGGAGTAGGGAAAACCCTGAGGAGAATCCCAAAAGGAAGTTACCCAAATAGGCTATTTAAAACTGAAAGCCACCAAAAAGCCACTTTTATTTGGCAAGATCAAGTGTTTTCTTCCACCATTAGGAATGATGAGAGCAAGGTGAAATCAGTTATAGAAAATAGGGCGATTAACATTTCTTGTACGTCAGAGTCATGTCTAAATGTGGCCTTGTTACCGTGGTCTGTCAAAGCATACAGAAGGGGTGTTTACCCCAGCTAGTAGGGTATCAAGGATACCCTACTTCCCCAGGCATTAGGGAAACAAGGGAAATATTGTATGGCACCAGTCTACAACAAAAATGGCAAAATTAGAGAAAAGATAATGTAGTAAGTTTTTCATAATGCTACATATATTCAATTTGAAAAGCTATCCTTCGTTCTAAAATAATATGCTTCTGACTATTCTAGTGCCAAAATGTCCTTCCGTCTCATATATGGTGGTGACAGAGAGCAGTGATCTCCAAGGCCCTTATCTGGCAAAATTGAAAATGAACAAGCTATGCTGGTTTCCAAAATATTTGGTCCAATTCTACAGCCCTTGAAATGCAAGTGCGGATCTCCCCGAGGCAACGTGTTTGATAGTCCCTGGCACAGACGAGGCAGTCTCGCAAAGTCGGTGCAAGGGGGAAAGGGAACTTTCTATTTTATGGAGATCAGCCCTTCCCAAAGAGCTTTTGCTCTCTTTCCCACGGGCACCCTCTTGTCCTCCCTCTCAGCTTCCCTATATACATTGTCCCTAGCCATCTCCCCCAGGTAGAATAGAAAGAGTGGAAGCCATGACTATCAGGGTGAGAGAGAAAGCCAAAGGTCCTCTTCCCTCTTACCACGCTTGGATGAACCTGGGCATGAATCTTAGAAACACCTACACAGACTGGGAAAGAACCTAGGGTTTGGGGACCAGTGCTCAGCAAAGAGGGAGGTAAGAAGAGGTATCTCTCAGGAAGAATTTATAAAATTGTGTCATCCCTCAATTGCTAAGCACCATCATAATGTTAAGTTGTATGCACTACTGATAAAATGAGCCTAATGACATACTGATATCTTTCCACAAACTTAGAAGCTTCAGTGCTTAGTTATTTTGTTCGTTAATTTTCTGTCATGAAATCATCTATGCGCCAGGGTTATTTAATTTTTTTAAAAAACCCTAAGAAAGAAAAACATCCTCACTGAGAAGTCAGATAGTACATGACATTTTTATTTAGTAAGAATAGGGAAATGAACCCTACCAGACCTCTCTATTCTTCTTTTCCCTGCTGGTGACAGCACAGGACAGATCTACAAGGACAGGCGTCAGCAACATTTCCCCAGGGGAGAAGTGCCGCTCACTGGTCCCCTAGCTTTGAAGGGAGGGCTGGTGGAGTCTCCCCACAGGGCAGCCCGCCCCAAACTCTGATGCTTCTCCCCCTCCCCCTCCATCAGCCTTGTGCTTACATGCACTGGAGAGGTTTGACCACCCCTTCATAAATTCTGGGTGAACAATTAAACCCCATCGGTTTGAAGATCTCTTTGGACCTGGGGTACTTGATGGCTCTCTGCCTGAAGCTTTGGATCCTTTTTGCCAAGTCTAGGAAAACAGGTAAAATTTCCCTCAACATCCAGTTACATACATGTCATATTTATAATCATAGGAAAAAGAATGAAAGAAAACAACCCAAATGCCAATAGTGGTTTTCCCTCTGTAATGAAACCGTGGGTAATCTTTTTTCCCTTTATACTCTCCTATCTTAAAATTTCCTGGAGTGT
>VMDR010010267.1:0-31192 GCA_007922815.1 Macrotus californicus | reverse complement strand
TCACATTTAATTACATAATCTCTAAGAAGCAGATTTCAAAGCTATGAGATTAAAAAATTCATTAGTTGAACATTTTATGTGTGGTTTAAATGAACTCTTGCCAACCTCAGAAAATAACATTTACGTTTATTTCAAATATTTTAAATGGGTGGATTTAGAACTAGTGAGTCTCTTCTTACAAGTATCTTGTTATATAGATAGTTATAACTAGTATAGTCATATCTAGTTATCAGCAGTTTTTCCTTCTGCTTTTCTTTAGTCTATGATTAATGCGTTCAGATATCTCAAATGTTAACTTTATTTACTGTACTGTTTCAAATAGATTTATACTCATGACTTGATTCCAGATGGCTTTCCAACAAAGGGGCATCTCTCTACCTTTGAACATGCATCCAGAGATGCCCAGTGGTTTGCTAGCTGCACTTTGGCATGCTCGCCATCTCAGTGGTTAGTGAGCATGGGAACACATCCGCACTTTTCTCTTCTCAATGATGAGACATTATTTATGTTGATTCAGCTCTTCACAAATTGCCATCTGCCAGCTTTGCTTTCTCTAATCCCTCATCTTCTTCCTTCACTGCATTTGGCTGAACTGGCAGAAGTTCAGGTATTGGCTTAGAGCAAAGTCTCTCCATCAAATAGTAAAGATCTCATTTGAAACTAACGCGTCACTCAAGAATTACTTCTTTTCAATCTCAACTGTAGCACTATTTTCATTTGACTCTTCATCATCACTGCTACACAGGAAATACAGCTGCAGTGCGTATTGACAACTCTGGCTTCTGGGACTGAATCGAGGGGTGCTTTGGCATATCTTTTATATCTTCCAAGTGATGTGTCTTTGTTGCTATTCTGTGGTCTGGCTTCAGGCTTCTGGGAGCTGGATATATGAAATGTTCACAGAGCCAGTACCAGATGCCTGCTGCTCCTTGTGCCTGGAGCACAGACCAATTTTACTGAAGATCTCTGTCCCAAAGAAACTGTCATCATGTTCTTTATAAAGATCTAAACAAATCATTTTATAGCCATGGAATGCAGAAAAAGTCATTTAATGTTAATGAAAAAGTAGACAAGCATCATTTAATTAATAACAGTAAAGCATGATGAAAATCTCCATGTAGACAGAGTACAATGAAGCCTGAGTAAGAAAAACTTAATGTTTTTAGAAGTGCTTTCCCTAAACCAAGGATTCTTGACCTCAACACCACTGACATTTGAGTTAAATCCTTCTTTGTTGGGAGGGGTGCACTGTGTGCAGGGCGGGATGTTCAGCAGTGCCCTGGGTTTCTACTCGCTGGATGCCAGCACTGCTCCTGTCCTCTATGTTGTGACAACAAGAACATCTCTAGACATTGCCATGTTCACTGCCAATAAGAACCAGTCATTATACATCAACATTAATAAAAGAAAAACACTAAAGTGTGAGCCATTATCTAGAAGTCTGAGTGGTTTTAAATGGCTTGCAAATGATCTCACTGTGAGAGAAATGTCAAAGGAATTCAAACATAACACAAAAACACATAACTTAAAACTGGAGAAGAATATGAAAATTTCTTCTAGCAACAGAGAACTAGGACGTAGCTTACGATCATGGACTCTGGGCATTCTCCAAGCAGAACCTGGAGCCTGAACACAGGACTCATGTGTCAAGTGCTCTGAGACAGTCCCAAGTACACATTTCTATTCTGACAGGAAAGCAGAACCCTGTGGAAATTTGTCATGGGTCACGCCCAGTGACTACATGCTCTCTGACCCACTGACCTAATGAGTAGATGCTGAGTGACAAAAGGAGGGGGAAAAATCTGTAATGGGCTATGTCATCACGGTTCTTAGTTGAGAGCCCTCTGAATATGCCCTCATTGAGGACCTATCTGCTTGAGCAGCAGACATCTCCTGGAAGCAGAGTCCCTACACTCAAAGTATCCATCAAACTGTAATATACGGTAGCTCTGTGAAACAAAATGGTTTTTCATGGTAACAAGCTCTCCTTGTTTCATGGACGTGGGTATGCCACCATCTAAATCATGCCCCTGAGTATGAAAACATACACAATAAAAATCTAATAAAACAGGGTTAGTCCTGAAACAGAAGTATAAGTTCAACCTGAACCTTTGCCTTATTAGAGAAATCACGTTCTATACAATCTCTCAGACTGTATCATGTCAACCACTTAAAAATGCCTGGCTCTGAAATTTTGGGCTAATGGAATCAATGTCCACCATGGTCTCGTAGCAGTTAAAAATGTGGATGACAAGGCTTTGCTAAACCTCAGTTTAAAGTGGTGGGTGGTAATAGTTCCTGTGCCAATAGGTTTGTTTTGAGGGTTAAATGTGATACTACATATGAAACATATGGCTTTGTATCTGGCACACAAGCAAGGACTCAATAGCTCTTAGCTGCTAGTACTTTACCATATTATTATATAACAAATATTGTTACAGGGGCTACCAGGTGAGAGTGATACTCTCTTCTACTTCAATAGGGTTTTATTAAAAGTAAACCTTGAGGAATTCACACCTAAGAAGTTAGGTTTTCTAAAAGTAACCTGAAAAATGCTAAGTGCTTGATAGAAGAAATTTTAAAACTCTAATTGGGGTAAAAGTCACTGTAGTTTTGTAAATAAATGTAATTAAAAGAAAAGGAAACAATATATTATATTCTAGCCTGAAAGACCAACAAAACATCCAAAGTCATCTTGGAACAGGAGAGAGGAGGAGGGGGGAAGGAGTGGGGAGGAAGGAGAAGGGAAGAGAAGAGAAGAGATGGGGAACTATATAGCACTGACCTCAGTTTCTTTCTAGTCATAAGAAGGGGTCAAATTGCCTTAACAAGCACACAGGCCATTTCACATCCTCTGGAGGGTAGACAGTGGGAGCACCCTGCATCGAATGACCACATCTCAATCACTGAATTGCTGCGATCTGCTGGTGTTCTGATTCCTGCTTGCCAAGCCACCTTCAGAGAATAATCTGTCTTTCCATGACTATTTCCAACTGGGAGAACATGAACTGGCCCAACCAATATATGGTCCACCTGGAAGTTATAGGCTCACTGTCAACACCACCTTTGAATGCTTTGAGGGTTTGGCAAGTATAAGTTTGGGAAATGCCTGAAGAATGAGAAGAACATGCAAAGCTGAGGAGTGGACCTTTGAAGGGTGAAATGCCGTGGACGACAGGTAGCTTCTGAACAGTACAACCAAATTTAAACACTCTCTATGTCAATGACCTTGATTCAATGCCTAAGTACTTTACTTGTTGACACTTGGTTTAAGAATCTTCAATGTTAGTCTAACTTCCTGAAAACTATAATAATTCATTAATTTAGTGAAGACTTTTGGTTTCTGAACTTGATTAGCCCTCTTCCTTAAACAGTAAAACATTCAGTAATTAATAATTAAAAATATTGAGGTCTGTCCAGAAGGTATCCAGCCATGATGGAAAAATAGACATTTATTGAAAAACATACAAGATACAAGAAATATTGTACATAGGGCAATAGAAGTAAAGGAAAGACTAAACAAATGGGATTACGTCAAATTAAAAAGCTTCTGCATGACTAAAGAAAACATCAGAATGAAAAGGGAACCAACCATATGGGAAAGCATATTTGCCAATGTTACCTTGGACAAGGGTTTGGTCTCAAAATCTATAAAGAACTCATATGACTCAACACCAAGAAGACAAATAATTCAATGAAAAAATGGGCAAAGGACCTAAACAGACACTTCTCCAAGGAGGACATACAGAGGGCCCATAGACATATGAAAGGATGCTCAGCATCACTAGCCATCACTAGATGCAAATTAATGAACTTTTAATCACAAGGTGGGCAGGTTTTTTACATAATATAAATCCCAAGAGTTGTGACCATAGAACGAGACTTCCACCCACCTGCAACTCAGTTTCACAGGTCCTCCCTGACAGCTTGGGGGTGTGTACTTATCTCCTGCTGCTGTAGTAACAAATTACCAGAAAGTTATTAGCTTAGAAGAACACAAATTTCCTATTTTATGGTTCCATAGGTCGGAAGTCTGACACAGTCTCACTGAGGTTTTTAAAAGCAAGATGTTGGCAGGGCTGTGTTTTCTTCTGGAAGCTCTAGGAGATAGTCTATTTTCTTGCCCTTTCCAGCTTGTTGTGACTGCTTCTTTCCTTGGCTGGTGGCGCCTTCCTTCATCTTCATAGCCAGCGACATTCTCTCTCTCTGCCTCTGCTCTTCTGCCTCCCTCTTGCACTTTTAAGGACACTTGTGTTGACACTGGGTTTGCCCAGATAATGCAGAATAAGCTCACTTTCTTAAGTTCAACCAACAGGCAAATTGAATTCCATGTTCAACTTTAATTTCCATTTTCCGTGGAACCTAACATATTTGCAGCTTCTGGAGACTAGGATGTGAACATCTTTGAAAGGCCATTGTTCTGTCATCTTTGAAGGGCCATAGGGAGTATGTCAAAGGCTGTCACAGCACCAAAGAGCTGGAAAACCAACCCCCTGAGACATAAAGTGACCCCTACAAGTGCAAGGCAGTTGTCCACCAAAGGAGATGGGAGGACCAGGAAGCTGAGACAAGCTCCTCCACGGCATTTGAAGCTCCCACAGAGTCTGAGGTGGTGGTGAGTGGCAGGGCAGGAGAGCTCTCCAGAGGTAAAGAGAGTATGCGGCAGGGGCAGGGCCAGGGAGCAAAGCACCCCCAGGGATCCAGAGCAGCTAGCAGCTGGGACAGAAAGTGGAGAAAAGTCTCTTATACTCCCAAAAGCTGGTGGTTCTACTGTGAAGTAGAAGAGCTCCCAGCATCTCACTGGAGCTTGTGTTCCAGGCCCTCCAGAAGCACAAGTCCTGATCCTGTTCTAAAGCATTTGAATGGTGGTGACTGAGTCAAACTAAAGCTTCCATGGAGTTCAGACCCAGCTCGACTCCAGATCAGACTGAGTCTGTCCCCTCCCCTCACTCTAGCAGCCCAATCCAAGTCAGGAACATGCTTTTTATGGAGAGAATGTTATTTACTTCCATCCCAGCCTTTCTTCCATCAAAAGGTAATCAAATAAAAGCCAATATTATAAGACACACAAACAGGCAAAAAAAAATGTGACATATAGTCAAAAATAGGAAAAAGTCAATAGAAGCCAACCCAGGTGGCCCAGATGTTGGGCTGGCCAGACAGGGGCTGTAAAGTAAGTCTGATGGAAGTGCAGACAGAGACACAAAGCACTGAGCAAAAACACTGAACTCTATCTGTTTCACACAGGGTCAGCTAGTCCTCAACTTTGTATCTGCACTACATTTGAACAAATAAGAAAATATATGATATGATGAGAGTCAGGTTTCTCACAGGCAGAGAAAAGTTTACAGATTAAGAAAAGAAGAATTGCAGGAGTAAACCCTGAGGTGTCTGATAGGGACTGCAGGCATAAGTCTGATGTGTGTGTGTTAATGTGTATTTGACAGATGGATGTGGAAGTTAACAGAGAGAGGTGTGTATGCTGGGGTTAGTATACTCACACCCATTTCCAAACTCTACCCCCGAGAAGGACTGGAAACAATGGCACCACAGCAGCAGTGAGCACACTCAGAGTCCAGAGCTTGGTTGTTAAATTCCATCTTCCAATAAAAGGAATCAGGGCTCCTTGCAAAACAGACTGATTCTAGAGGTAGGGCAGGGAAATACCATATAAAACTGGAGCATCTTATGGAAAGAAGTACTCAGAAGGGGATGGGGTATGTCAAAAGTTCCTGATGGCCAAAGCTGGAACAATTTGAGCCCCGAAATAAAAAATAGTATTAGATTATAACCCATAGAACAAAATAAACATGGAGTCCATACTGACATAATAAATAATTGAAAAAATAAATGGAGGAGAAGAGACAGCTCTTTCATACAGAATTTCAATGAATAAATGTAGAAAAATAAGAGAAAAAGAAAATTATCCTTAGAACACCACAGTTAGAATTGTTGCAGGCAAGATCCACCAATGGTTGCAAAAATTGGTGTCTGAGTGTTAGAGGAAAAATAGGATATTTGCATGGTCTCGGTGTTTTTCCCCAAGGAATTTATTAACTACAATACAAAGAGAAAAATAATAACTTGGCAGTGGAGAAACCCAGAAGACACCACCTATACCAAGTGATCAAAGTTAACATCACCAGCTATATAAGACATATCAGCACCATGTACCCCTTGTTATAACACACTGAGAAAGCTCATCGCTTCTGTAGTGTTTGCTAAAACTGCATAACCTCAATCTAATGAGAACAATATGACAAACCCAAACTGAGGGATTATCTACAAAACTCCATAATCTTCAAAAGTGTCAAGGTCTTAAAAGACAAGGAAAGACTGAGGAACTGTCATCGATTGGGGAGAGAAAGGTGACATGGCAATTAAATACAAGGTGAAATCCTAGATTGGATCTTGACACAGAAAAACAGAAAAGATTCCTGGACACACCCAGCGATATCAAACAGCAATGCGCCATGTTGATGTCTTATTTTGATTATACTCTGGTTATGCAAGATGTGAACACTAGAGAAGGCAAGGTGAAGGGTTTGCCGGTGCTTTCTGTATTGTTCTGTGAACGTTTCTATAAATCAAAAATTATTTCAAAATAAAATTAAAAAGAAAAAAGACACCAAAGAAACTAGTGGAAACAGTGAACAGCATGCCTGAAGAGAAGGAGGATTTCCATGAACTAAATGGAAATGTCATAACCAAAAGGAATATACCTGGGTCTCACACAACAGAAACCCTGATTTAATTGTTCTGAGGCAGGGCTTAAGCTGTGGCCGGGGGAGGAGGAGGAGGGGGTGTAATTTCCCAGGTAATTCTAATTACTGTATATGATTATAGGAACTACTGGGCTAGCCTGATCAAATTAGCATTAAAATATAAAGAAACTATACAGAATGCGTCAGGGATCCCTAAGGTCACCACACGTTTGCAGAGTCACGAGAAGGACACAGGGGAACCAGCAGTTTCACTCGGGGCTGAAATGACTTGTGGTGAGGATTTATAGCAAGACCAGAAGAGAAAAGACAGCAGAGGCAGGAGGAATTATGTGTGGGCTTCCACCTTCTCTCTTCCAGGTCTCTCAAGTGTGATGAGGGGACGTGCTCGAGTGTGCTTCTTTCTCCAGCAACAAGTGTGTGATAATTAAAGTAGAAGTGCTGATCTAGAACTTTAAATAAAACAGAGCCCTAGTGAAATCAAGTATTAATTTTCTAGAGCAGGAGCTGGCAAATTTTATGTTAAGAACCCAATAGTAAATATTTTAGGATTTTTAGGGCCGCATGGTGTCTGCCTCAACGACTCAGTTCACCTTGCAGTGCACGGGGAGCCGTAGGCAATGTGTGAACAAATGGGCATGACTGTGTGCCAATAAAATTTATTTATGAAAACAGGACGCTGGTTGGATTTGGTTTGCAGGCTGTAGTTTAGCAACCTCTTGCTCTAAAACACTAGCAGAATACCCTATATGTGTCTTTCCCTCTAATTTAAGAAACCCAGGAAACTTTAATTCTTTTATTAAGCATGTACCTTATTATTCCTACCTAGAACAGAAGTATAGTCCCCGTGCTCCAACGCTAGAATTTACAAATGTGAGGTGCATATATATTTAACTTTCTTCATAATAGTTATCAGTACTAATCATTCTTAAATATGGAAATGCAGATAGAGCTTGTGTGTGTTAATCAAAAGCACGTGAGCCATAGTAGTTGGCACAGTGCCACAATCTATATGAAGAACAGGATCTGACTGATTTTGCAAAGTATATGAAGGTACCATGACAAAAGAATTATATCCAGATGCCTGTACATGTTAATACATCTAGAAAGGAGATAGGTTGTAGAATCCATAGCAGCCAGATGGTCCAGGCACAGATATTCCTGGGAAACCAAAATTTATAAATAAAATGCTTTTATTTTTAAATTTTTTACAAGTAAAATCTAAACAAGGCTTTACATTCACAGCAGCTTTTTTTTTTTTCCCTAAATGCACTCTGGATTTCAAAATGTAGCTATGCTTATCCAGGGACTGATGTGCACAGAATAGCTCCATGAATGCCACATAACATCATTTGAATTTCAGTGACAGGTGTCCTGACCATTCTGCCTCTTGTTGAAAGGATGGCCAATTGTGTCTAACAACAATTGCAACCAGTAGATGGCATCTAATAGCTAGAGGAATCTTTTAGACCTATTTTTAACACCGGACTTACTGATTTATGAGAGTTCACCCTCTGATGTTATTTATATTACATCCTTTAAATGTTTAGCCCTACTCATCACAGTTGAATTTTTAAATTCCCATTTAATAAATTCATTAAAAGGGCTAAAAAGACCAAGAAACATCCCCCAATTTGAACATGATTCTCCTACACTTCCACGTAACAGGCAGGATAAATGTCTAGAATTTTTTTTAAATGGATATATTTAAAGACATTAAGCACTGACACAGGCATGTCAAATGGCGTTAGAGCTTTATGACTGGACAAAGCCAAGTTGCTAATTGCTGGAACAGGGCCAAACGATAAAATGAGTGTTAACACCAAACATCCTCTAATTTGGGTAAATTCCATGGGAAGCGACTGAGCTTAAAAGTTTCACAAATAATTAAATTACTGACTAGGGTAAACCAGAAGGAGAAAACTAATAGACTGAATTCTGTTCCTTAAAGCTCAATTTGCCTTTTGGCCGACCACATTTAGCTATCTGCAATTGCGACAAACTAGTCATTAAAAAGCTATCAATTTTCTTCTGCAGACTCAATCGAACCTCAGTGAATTTTTACCACTTTTTTTAAAGGAGACAGAATTTTCAAGCCTCAACTCTCTTTTCTCTGCAGTGCTTATCAAAGTCAATATATTAGATTATAAATAATTTTCCAAAGAATAAATGTAATGTGTTTCATACATGTTCTAAGTTGGGATCTACCTATTTTGGTGTCTGAGTTAGATTGATTACATAAATAAAGAAGCATTCTTGGAAATGTGAAGGGCAGGGGTCTGCGGGGGAAGAATATAATCTAATCAGAGGCTTGTTTCTTACTTTAAACATGAGCCATAAAAGCAGCCAAATCCCATGTCATGCTGCAGGAAAGGTTACATCAGCACTTCATACAATATTTACAGTGTGAAAGAAAGGAGCCCTACAGTCTGACTCTAGTATGACATTAGTCTCTCTGTGCTCTGTATCCCTTCTCTCATTCGCCAACTATACTCCCATCCCCCCACTCAGCTAGGTGTGTGCTGGGGAACCATTCTGGTCAGGAGATGACTAACAGTAGAATACTGATGTAACAAGAAATCCAGACCGTGGAACCTAATGGATCCTTGAAATGTGGACCTAAGAAGGAGGTCCAACCATCCCAATTTGCCCCAAACTGAATGTTTTCCAGGATATAGTCCTGTACAAACCTGGACAAGTCAGTGAATCCATTTTAAAGAGGCATATGGCTTTAAAAAGCTTCATTCAAAAAATATTTATTACATCCTATCATATAGAAAATGCTCATGGGCCAGGCATGACATTGCGCTCTGCTACTTGAAGCCTGCTGCTGCTGAGACAGAGGTTGGAGTTTTGTCTTCATAAGAGCCAGAGAACTCTTCTATGCTCCCAGATTCCATCTTTAATCTCAGCCATTTAGGCTCCTAGGTTTCGGGAGGATGGGGCAGGGCTTTAGAGAGCTAATAGTTCCAGAAACTCGGTTCTGTTTGGAACAGCATCTGAAAGCATAGATCTTCCTGGCACTCTTTTTCTATGGTGTTGCCCATTCTGCAATGCTCAGAAGAGTAAGTGAAAGCAGCTGAAAAGGAGCTCAGTCATAATGATTCAATCAATGTGATTATCATTATTCTGCAGTAAGCTGCTCTGGATAGCTCGAGGATTGTCAGGTGGGATTTGAAGCTGCCTGTGACGTCTACACTCATCCCATGAAAAGCTCTCTCCAGGACTCTGGGTAAACAAGTAATTTATGGTTACCGAAATGGGGTGCAGGGCTGTACGATCGCCTTTATTCCAACTGTCTAGGCCAAGGCAACATGATTAGCAATTGAATAGCCAAAGGTATTGAAAGGGCCCCCTGATTATGGTACACTGACAAGTCAAAACTGCTCTATTTAGTATCAATGGTGTCACATAAAATGACTTTGTTATAACACATGCCCTCTGCTTAAGGTATCCTCATCCTGTAATGTGTGGAGAAAGCAGATTTCCCCCTCATATCTGTATCACATACTAGGTATCCCATTTCTGCATTCTTGCTTCACACTCCCTCATGTATCATTGCCCTTCACCTCCCCCAAGATCAACGTCAATTTAGGGAACTCTGCTAACAAGAGTCTTGCTGCTTCTTGGCAACCTCATCTTTAGATGGCACCTCTGAGCATCTCTGTGGTGGCTTCTTAGAGAGCCGTAAGTAGCTTCAGAAAACATCCCGCAAAGGTGTTGAGTAACCACTTATTACATGTAGCTATTTCAGAGTTCAAAGGAGAGGTAGAACAGGTGGATAAATTTTCACTTCAGGTTCATATGAGTAGGTACTTTAAAATAGTCAAAAGAAATTGACTACAAGGAGATTAGGGACAAAAATACAGCTAATCTACTTCACGATC
This sequence comes from Macrotus californicus, assembly GCA_007922815.1. Lineage (NCBI taxonomy): Eukaryota > Metazoa > Chordata > Mammalia > Chiroptera > Phyllostomidae > Macrotus > Macrotus californicus. Next base: position 20,583 of record VMDR010010267.1, on the reverse strand, counting down.
TTATCAAAGGCCAGTAGCACCCTTTCTCTTTTGCCTTCCTTCCCCGTAAGAGGCGGAAAGGGCTGACGCCTGGTGCAGGTTTACTGTGCCGTAAGGACTTCAGACAAATTGTGCCCATCGCCAATCTGAATCCGTTTAGCCCTAGGCCTTGCAGAGTATAGGTGATGTCTACAAATGCCTAAATATTGCAAGGAATCATTTTAAACAAAGATGGGACTCATAGATTTAGGTAGCTGCAAAGAAATATTTGCAGCCTAGTAATTTTAAAACCAGTCTCTCAGCCTTTTATTTATCTTTTTAATCAGAGAAGAGAGATTGTCATTCACCTTTTCCAGAAGTTAAACCACTTTATGAAAGAGATGTGATGGAATGACTAAGAATTCCAGTTCCGAAGTAGAACCATCTAGGGTCCCAATCCCAGTTCCACCCCTCGATGGTGCATGTGACCCATAGCTCTTTATAATTCAGTTTGTAAAATAAAGATACTGTTGTGGTGCTTCCTACAAGCAAGGGTGGTTTGCATAGGAGTTGATATGTGCCCAGGTGTAACAGATTCTTGTTAGTTGGAATAATAATTTTTATTGAAATCATCATTCTTTCTGAATTTGGGTGGAAGTTCTCACTAAGACAAGAGGAAGAAATGTTCCCTATTCCTCAAGGAAGGGGAGCGTGAAATAACTGCTGTGTTAGCTGTCCTGAATGAGAAAGTCTTCCATAAATGGATGTCGTACAAGTCACTGGCTATATTTATTACTTCAGTCAACAAATCTTAGATTTTCTGGGATTGTTTTATTTAACATATTCTATTCCTATATTGCTATAGACTTCTGGACTTTCTCAGAAAGTCCAAAATTATGGCATCTAAATAGCATCTCCCCAAAGGCCTTTTCAAAACCAGTGTTCCTGTAAATCCTCCTGTTCTGATTTTATGTTAAGAATGTGGCCACCTTAGCACACTTTCCATGTGCACCCACTGGTCTCTGGCCAGCTCCTTCTGAACCAGGATGATCTGAAGGCCACACGATCCAGCTCATTTTGATGAGACAACCATGCTCATGTATTCTTAGGAAGTCGATGTCCATTGCTTGCATTGAGTAAGCAGAGAATGTTGGACCTTACTGAAGAAGCTTCCAGAACTAAAACTAACCTCAATAGAACATTCACAAAGGCAAAGGAATTATTTCAAATGAGACTGCAGTGTGTCCATAAGGAAAATATACTATTTATTCAAGTCCCTGCCCAAATGTCATCTACTTTGTTAACCTTTCTCAATTTCCCCATCACTTTTCCCACATTGAAGTCAACAGTACTCTAGTAATACACTGTAATAATACTTCGATTATGGCGTATGTCATATTGTAACTGATCTATCTACAAGTCCAACCCCTTTCTCCTTTCTGAACCCCCTATTCCCCACAGTTTATACATCCTCCAGCATGGGGACTTCTCTGATAGGTTCAGCAACCAGCACAGTACATGGCACAGCTCTGGTGCCCCAGATGCTTTGGCAAACCCAGCAGACCTCAGTGCTCACCCCCATCAGGGTCTCCTCTCCTCCTCAGCACACAGAAGACCGTGAATCCTAGGCCACTTGGATTCAGGACCCATGGACAGTTCTTCCCAGTGGGATGAGAGCACAAGTGATGAGTGTCATTTCCAGGTAGACACCTAGAATGTGTGAGATCCCAGCATCATGGCGAACGCTCTATGTCCACATGGTGGTATCTCCAGCAGCCTGATTTCTGGAGTGAGCTGTCTGCTACTCACTGGGCAGATGGTTGAAAAATAAATGTTGGTGGTTAAAATCACTGAGATTTGAGAGGTTTTGTTATCAGAGCTATCCTACTCTATTCTTACCAATACACAATGATGACAAGTATTTTCATTTCACTAGGTTCAGATATCAGATTGGAAGCATCACAGTGTCATAGAAAAAACACTCCATTACAGGTCAGACAGAGAGAAGATATGCGTATGTGTATGCACTTGCATTTTAATCACTGACAAACTCTAGGAGATTTTACTCCCTTGGGGCAGAACTAGGGCACCGAACCAGGATGATCTGAAGGCCACATACTATGACTCCACGAATTTGAAGCATTAATAAGGACTTGCTGAGTCAAATGCTGAAGTTTAAGAGATTATTTCTGCAGGGACTATAGGTTAGAAAAGGTCGCTGGTCACTAAAAATCTCAAGTGGAATCTCATTTACACTTCAGCTAAGTGTTTTTTAGGACCTTAAGAACATTTCCATCTAAAAGCTGCTTTCAGAAGATAATGATTTCTATACAATTATATTTGCTTATTTGAATTACCTGGTCATTAAAGACAGATTTTGACTGACTCACCCAATCTCCTAGGCAAATTGGTATTGGTGAAACAGGAGCTCCTAAGAGGCTCGTAGGGTTAGCCCAATAGAACAAATCATCACAAAGGACACATCAACTATGCAAAAGAAAGCGATTGTAGCTTTAACTCAAGGGGCAGGTCTAACTTGGCAGCTTTTCATTTAAGCAGGTGGCTTTGAAGCGATGCAGGCACACCTGTGAGCTCACAGCTGATGCAGGCCTATTAAATTCAGTTGAGCTCTGCACCTTCTCTGGGTATTTATGGTGTTTACACCAAGGGTAGCTGAGGCTGGGACCCCACCTTCACTAGGGATCTACTCACTGCAGAGTTTCACCAAGTGAAAGAGCCAGGAACTCACTCATCACCCAGGATATGATGCCCAGGTTCTGAGCTGTTGCAATTGTCCTCGACTTGCTCTTGAGAAGACAACAATGAAAAGTGGAGCAATCCTCTATTTGTTTGGTGTAGAAATAGCCCATTGTCATGCTGAAAATGGGACATTATCACTACTGACCCTGTGGTTCCCAGGTTGGGCTGCTCACCTGAAACAACCCGAGTGCTGCATTTGAGCAGGCCAGGCAGGGCCTGGGCCTCTGTATTTTTTTCAGCATCCCAGGCTTGAACAGTTGGCGGAGAACCAGGGGTTTGCTCTAAGGTAAGTTAGAATAACTCCTCTTGTTTCCCTGCTCCGGGTTATCATTAGCGTGAGCTATGAACAAGCCAGATAGAGCCTGCTAGCATTGAAGCTCTATTCTGTTTTTAAAGGAGCACCTTCAGTAGCAGTTTTCATTCTTAGAGCCTCAGGGCACAATTTATGCAGAGATAGCTGCAGCTCTGAGTATACCAGTACCTTTATGGCCTCCACACAGACAACAAACAGCTCCTCGAGAAACCAAGGAGCTTGGGGCCCAGGTTCCTTGCAGTCCTGGGCACCGAGGAATACAGCTATGGGGCCTAAGGCACAACCCAGTTTCTCTGGCTACCGACCCTCTTCAACAAGGGCTAGGGAATTTGTGAGATGACTGGGTCATGATTTGGTTGCATAAGAATTTTTTTATAGGAACCTTTATTTTACTCCATAACAATTTCAAAAAGGCTTTTTCACATTTTCCATGACTCTGTTAATGGGATTTGTATTGAGGCCTCTTAATTACGGGTACATCTTGGGCTCAGGGGAAAGAACAGGGCTATCGGCCTGAGGTCTGGACCCAGCCCCTGGACACTAACCACACCACTCTGCAGCCTGGGCATGTTCTCATCACTCAGCACTTTGGGAGAGGCAAGCATGGCTCTCTTCCCCTGGCTGAAAAGTATTAACATCATAATCCTCAGGTTTGTGCCCTGGGCAGGTGCTGTGAGTCAGGAGCCTGTTGAGCCTCTTAGAAGTATTCTAATTTAATCTTCGCAGCAACCTTTGTGACAGGGGGAGGAAATGAGGCTCAGAAAGTGTAAGGAGTTTGCTCAAGAATGCCAGAAAGTGGTAGAGATGCATTCACATCCATACCCCACTGACCACATCCACTGAACGTCGGGGTATGCAGATACAAGCCTTGGTACCATATAAATAAAGTGATAGTGGAACACAGCTGTAAACACAGTTCAGCAACATGTGAGACTCTCTTCCATTGCACTTGAGAACGGGGAAGAGCAGCAGTCAGGCACTGAGGGCTGGGGGACTCATCGGTTTGCTCTTCCCAGTTGCTTCTGATTCAGGACAATTCACAGATTGCTTGTTTCCATTTGTGGCAGTCAGGTATTCCTTAGTGGTGTGGGGGCAGGTGCAAGGTCGACTTTATTGTGATGTTTCTCATAAATGAGAAGACTTTGGAGACACCAACATTGTCAACTTTAAAAAGAAAATTCAAATTAAAAAATACTGGAATCTAAGCCTTGGACACACCTGATCATCTGGGGTAAAGATATTGAGAACCTGGTTCAACAAACCCTCCTGCAGCATTTCCTGGTCCCTCCTGGGAAAAGTAAACCCGCCTAACAGGCCTCCTGGGAGCTGTGCATGACTGCCCCCTCGAACGACCATTTGAGGCTCAGTGTGAAAAAGTGGAAATATTATAACTTCCTGTAACAGTCATCCCACTATGCAGTTTTAATCTCTTGGGTTGGGAAGCCAAAAATTAGAAGATTTTTTTTTCTAAGAGGAAACCTAATATACACATAACAAGAGAGGCAAATGTGAGGATTAACTTGTGAGAAGAGATGCTGAAGGGAGGGCCAAGAGAAATGATCTTTAATAATTTTGAAGACAAGCCATGAGTGGAAAACCTCCATGTGGCATCTCTTGCCCTTGAGTATGCCCTTCAGTGCCAAGGAGGTGGCAAGCATAGAAGGTTCCTTGAAGATCATGTTCTGAATCCGGAGCTCAGGCCTATGTTCCCTGAGGGCTGCAGAGAAGCCGGCAGAAACTGCACTTGAGCCATCATCTCCCCTCTCCTCTTTCTCCTGTGCACACTCAGCTTAGCCCAGGTTTTGTTGCTGATGCTTTAGGGGCAAGAACAAATGAATTAAGACTCCTGTAATGATGACACATCACCTTCTCTCTCTCTACAGCCCTGTGACTGCCCATCTCAGAACCCAGAGCTCAGCCTGAGAAGGTGTTCCAGTCAGTGTGAACTGAGGACAATAAGAGCAAATGTTCTTTACCTACTTCAGAGCCACACAGCCTATCCTGAGAATAAGTCTTGTGGAAACACAAGAGGTGGGCGGACAGCTGGTGGTAAGTGATACTTGCCCATGACTTCCTGGGGAGTCATTGATTGCAGTCCTCTAAAGGAGATTTGGGTTGTGTTTTCCCCTATCCAGTTGATGAGTCCAAGGTACCAAGTAGAACTCAAATTTACTTCTGAAGACTATTTTAATCCCATCTAACATAGCTGCTCCCTGGGGCATCAGTAGCACAAACCTACCCTGACGTTCACCAATAAGGGGAAAAAAATCGCTTCCCCTCTCTGTGGGACAGGGGTCTATTTTAGGGAGAATAAATGAAACATTCCAGGTTCATCTGGTGGGCCATAAACCCCAGCATTGCTCAATCGCTCACTCTCAAAATAGTAAGAGGCTCTGGGAGAGTAAAGTTTGAGTCACTGTACCCAAGTAGCAAAAGCCCTTCTCCCTTAGCTAAGTAAGAGGTTCTTCAGAAGCCCACGGACAGACAGCGAGCCTTCCAGAAAGTGACCAAAAGCTGGGATTCCTCTGGCTTTTGTTTCTGCATGGATGGAGGCTCTGACAGATGACCATGACCTACAGTGAGTCCCACAAGGAGAGGAGGGAAGAGGACAGAAGGGGAGGGGAGCGGAGAGGAGCATAAGGATCCAGTCAGCAGTATCAGAAAATATTTCTCCAGAACACTGTAGAAATTGACAGCTCCCCTCTCTTCCCTATAACGATGTGTTTTTTTCTCCAGAATGAATATTACATAAGGGTCTGACGACCAAAAGATATTAAACAGTGTTTAAGATCAGAGATGAACCTAGACTGACTTGATGCCATTGACAGGTCAGCAGCACCGGGGACCCATCCGCAGTTCTGTCCAGTGTCTACTGTCCTCCTCCAGATGCCTTAGCACATACCGCTCAGCTGGGAAAGCAGCCCACCACGTAATGTCATGCTAAGAAGTGTACCTTGCAAAAGTCCTGCTTTAGTTTTGCTCCATTCCGTTGCCAAAATAGTCCCAGTGACGGACACATACAAAAGAACCGGTAGATATCTGAAGGCTGCCAGATTGTCCTTCCTTCCTGGGAGATGAAGACAAACAAAAGCTCACTAAGGTACCCGGGACTCAGAAAGAAGTGCTCATCCTTAAAGAATTAATGAAGACACCCAGTCGTGATATTGCAAACAACACCCACAAGACCAGAGGTCCTCCTGCCTGCCACCCTCAAACCCCCTTGGCCGGACGGAAACTAAGCTGTCGTCAGTGGGTAGACGTCTCGTGTGCCTCTACAGACACAGCTGCCTTCCCCAAAGAGGCCCGCTGCCACTTGTCTATTAATGAGAGGATGCACAGGTCATTAAAGGCTGGAGAGAGACCAGAGACTAGAATTTTCTAATCAGAACTAACCCCTCCAGGCATATAGCATTTGATACATCAAGGCTTAGTATTTGGTACATCAAAGACCTTCTCAGTAATTCTTTTGAGTAATCAAAAAAGTATGCTAATGAATGCAGGAGCTCTGTAGTTTTACACTTGATCTTAGCCAAAAAGCCGAGAAGCAATGTACTCTGTAGTTCTAAATTGTAACTTTTTTTTCTGGCTTGGTATAAACTTTTCATAACTTCATTTGATTGAGGAAGCATCTGTATATGTGCTCTGATTTAAGATGATCCCAGAAAACCAATTGCTACAAAACACCTTCCCTTCCAGCTTGCCATCCCTACATTAGTGAATCTCCTAGGTTAAGGGTTTGAGGACCCATTAAAATACATGTTGTCCCCCAGACAGAATGGATAAAATGCAGTTGCCCATTATTAATACATTAGGATAGACTCATTTGTCCAAATAGCTCATCTGTTACTTAGGCTGCATTAGAGGGCTGTGCCCTACAACAGATACCCTTTGATGGGGTTTGATAAGCTGTAGAGGTTCATTACTTGGGGTTTTGGTCCCTGTAGTATGGGGGAAGCACCCACAGAAAAATGAATAAATGACTACAAGAGCAATAGGGTTGCTGGGAACAGGATCCTGAACTCTCATTCATGTAATTCTTGGAGACTCAGAGAACAGTGCTGTGAAGAAGACCTACCTTTTCTCTACCCACCCCTAATGATGATGCTGAGTGTCTAACTCCTCTGGGCTCTGGGCTAGCATTTTTCATACACTTTGTTACAATGTTAATTATATGGCATCACTCCTTTTGTTCATGTGACTTCCCTTCCTACCCTCTGCTGCCTGCGGTAGGAAAGACCACGTGCTCTCCCGAGCACCCAGTCGAATGCCTGGCCCTCAGGAGGCACCCAAAGTCTTTATGAATGAATAATTATCCAGTGAATTTCATAAACCCACATGGGATTGGGTTGGTTTTGATATTCCTTCCATTTCATTTTGAATGAGGTGTCTTCTTTTTCTTTGACAACAGGGACTGCTCAGCTAGGCTTTCACCTGCATGTACCATGCATTGATTGAATTGTACCTCCTGGGAGGGCAAACAGCAAACAGACGCCCCTTCCTTCCTGGCACATGGTATGGCCAGCTGAGGACTGCATGGGTTTCAGCCCACACGCTACCCCTGCAGGGCACTTTCGGACCATACACACTGTGTAGGGGCACATAGCCTGCTTCTCAGCTCACCTGTTGCCTTGGTTCGTGGAGAAACCACTAATCATCTACCTTACCTAATTAAGTTTCACATGAATCCCTGAAAAGTTTTACTTACATCCTTTACAATACATATTTTAAAGACTTTGAAATAAGATACTCTACACAGGTATATTTTTCATAGTATGTGGCTGGATACTTTCTGGACAGATATCTTCTATCACCCTGCCTTTCTCTGTCCCGACTAACATGGTCTATTCTAAACCTCCAACACCATTTGAGAAATAACCAACACATTTGCCATGTATCTGTTCTCAACCCTTCACGAACTTTAATCGTAGCTCTCCTTCCACCTGAAAGCCCTTCTCATTACTCTCTCAAGCGGCATAAAGCTAAAATTTTGATTTAAAGTTCACTCTGTGGAAAGCAAGGACAGATAGGTGAAAAAACAACACGTCTCATTTACCTTCTACAATAGGGCCTGCCGAGGCTTGGGGCTACTAGCACTGAGTCAATGTGGAGACTCTGACCTACCTGTGCCGAATAGCTTAACTATTTAGATAATCAGAATCAGTTTATAGTCCATTTAGAAAGTTTAAGGACCTGAAGATAACTTAATAAAATTAGCCAAGAATATTGAATTTTAAAAAGGAATAGTTCAGTAGAACTGGTTATCTCTAAAACGCCGAGTGGTCAATATTTTTTTTTTTCTTGGCATTGTATCTCAAAAGAAGTGTTGCCAAAATCCCTAAGCTCATGTTTTAGAAATATACCTTGAAAAGTGCATTCATATTATTGTTCCAAGATGAACTTTTTAAAAAGCTATAAAATTTATTACTCACTGGTCATTAACTTTTCTCATATATTAATCAAATTCATTGGTCACCTTCCTTTTTTCAATACCAGTAAAATGGAGCCTTAAGAAGGAAAAAGACATTAAGAAGGAAAAATCTACTTTGATATATTTTTCTTTACTGAAGCTGAATGGGTTTCTTTACTCTCAATCTTGCTGCTTAATTGGCTAATGCCATTGACACTGACAACTGATGCTAAATGACAGGTAGAGTAACAAAAATATAAAGAAGGCTCCACTGGGCAGCTCTTTGTAAACTAGATTAATGGCCAAGGGAACACGGTGTTTGGCTGAGCACCGACTCCTCAGATCCTAGTTCATTGGTCTAATTAACTACTTTCTATATGGTCAAGTTTCTACTTATATATTCCATTGACAACATGTTGCTAAATAGACAGACATAAAGAAATCAATTTGGACCCAAAGATTTAATAGTACTAAGTATCTAGTTTTTCTTACTTTTTATATTATACTTCATATATGCCCACAATCTTACATATACAGCTCCCTGACAGATATTCTGATTGTGAGAATTCTTGTTAAGTTGGGTTCCAAATATCATGCCAAAAATGAAGGGGAGGAAAGGGTTATGCCTAAAAGTGTCTCCTTAAATGACTTGTCAAAACAGTTGTAGCTGAGAAAACACAATCACAACAAAATTTGTGTACAGCTGGAAGAGTTCCCACTTTTTAAAAATTCTCATGGAAGGATATGTTTATTGATTTTAGAGAGAGAGGAAGGGAGAGAGCAAAAGAGAGAGACAGAGAGAGAGAGAAAGAGAGAGCAACAGAGAAACACAGATGTGAGAGAGATATATCAATTGGCTGCCTCCCATACGCGCCCCCACCGGGGATGAAACCCACAACCTACATATGTGCCTGGACCAGGGATCGAACCCATAACCTTTTGGTATACTAGACAATGCTCCAACCAGCTGGGCCACCTGGCCAGGGTGAGAGTTCCCACTTTTGACCATCATCACCATCAGTCTTGAGTTGAGCTATGATAATGGGCATGATTATCATCTGCTTTGGGATCCTGATTGTATATAAATTCTTGAAATTCTTAATTTTACCCAGAATCTACATCACACAGGGAGAAAAGGGAAAGAATAAGCTACTTTGCTTCAATCACAGGGTATCTTATGTGATTGGAAAATTCTACTGTTTTCTAGAGGAGCAGATGAAAGCAAAGGTGAATGGACGTTGGTTTCCTGGAAAAAACAAATGGTACAAAATCAGGGACCACCCAGTGATGCAGTGATGACAGCTTAAAAATCCATGACAGGAAGGCAGAACTCTACTCCGAATAGTCACTGACACTTGGGGAGGTTCTTAGGCTAGCAACCACTTTCTGTAAGAAACCAAGAGGAAGAACATAGATATGAAGAACAGACATGACTGACAGATGGGAGGGGTGCTGAGTGAAAAAGGTGAAGGAATTACGAATTACAAATGGGTCATTACAAAATAGTCATGGGGGTGTAAAGTACAGCATAGCAAATACAGTCGATAATATTGTAATAACTATGTGTGGTGTCAGGTAGGTACTTGAAATTTAGGAGGATGACTTTGTAAAGTATACGATTGTCTAACCATTATACTGTACACCTGAAATGAAAACAAAATAATATTGAATATAAACTTTAATTGAGAAATAAAATTTAAAAACAAATAAAAAACAAGGGCATAGCCAGTGCCCCATCAAATCAAAGCTTGAAAGGGTAGGTAGGGAATCAGAGGGCCAGGCTTCTACAATGTTTATCTGGGATGTTTTAAAGACACTCAGTGAGGGACCTAAATTTAAATATAAGTTTAGATGGAAAGCTAATCAGCTGCCTTCCCTGGTATACTCTTTGTGCTTCCAGTAGAAACCACAGGGTGGTTTTCACTGAGAGGAGCCCAGGGAGCAGCCGCTGCTTGCTGCCTGCTGCCTGCTGCCTTCTGCCTGCTGCCTGCGTCTCCCCAGCATCGATCTTCACATCCCTGCTTCTCATCTGCTAAGTAACAACAGTTGTTTCAACTGTGTGAAGGTGGATTCCTTGCAATAAGACTTAGATTGCAGATGCTGATTTTAATGCCTGCATGGATCTGTTTAAAGCAGCTTGTTCGAAATTTGCCTGCAACCTGTGCATATAATCTTTTCCTGAGAAAAATCACCTACATTTAACTGAGACAGCTGTGGACACAAGCAGATGGATAGCTGTCTGAAATTTAGAGAGAATTAGAACACCCTGGCCCAAATGTTATACCATTCCCCAGTCTCCTGACTTTTCCAGCTCAAAGCCCTTTATTTGGGTTAAAACAACATATCCTAAAGGCTTAAATTAAAATGCAAATATGATACCTGAAAGGGGAAATGCTCTAAATTATTCAAGTTTACTAATGCATTAGCGAGGATTAGTTTTTCTGATTAGAAAAGTATACCCTTCAACTATAGTATCCAAAAAGACTAGAATATACCCTTTTGATTAGTTGTTTGGAATGAAGGAGAGGGGAGAGCAAAGATCCAGCACTCTTTGACCAGAAGATGAATGGAACATCAGCTGAGTGTGTTCTTAACGTCAGTTGCTTTTATTTATTTTAGTTAATCTTTATAACAATCTTATGAGGTAGGTTTTACCACCCTCAGCTTATAGATACGGAAACTAAAGCTCAGATAGTTTTTAATAACTCTGAGTGGAAGCAGAGCCAAGAGTTAAGACCTCATTTCTTGGACACCAAAGCCAGTGTCCCAGCAAATGCCTGAGGGACCCAAGGGCTTCTAGTGAGCATATTGATCAATAACAATAGCCTCTGCCTTTCCCACTTTTCCCCACATTGAAGAGGAAGGAGGCAAAGTGGAGATACCTGCAAACTCTGATATGATTTGGGCTACAGTAGGTGTGTGTGTGTGGGGGGGGCTCTTATCATGATACTGTTGTAAAATGTCATATGACTAACTTTATAATGATGAAAATGTGTATCTTGATTCAAACGCTGATTATACCTTTGTCACAACTCATCTAACTGTACACTTAGGATCTGTGTCTTTGTCAGCATAGAATTATAATATGAAAATAAGTTATAAGCTTTATTTAAATCAAACTACTTCCAGGACAGACTTCAAGAGTTTATCTTAACCCTTACTTTCCTTTTAGGTCAGAGCGGAGAAAAAGTTTTCTCATTTAAAAGACTAAGATAGATCTTGAAGACTTGTACAGAGATCCCACAGATATTAGGAAAGAATATTTTTAATAGGGTTAAACACCATGGGAGTTGGTGTTCCTTCTGATACCTCATACCTGAACCTGACAACTGTGACAGGGATTCATGCAAAAAAAGAGTCTCTGATGATGGTCCTAGATTATGAAAATATTCAATGGTGATTTGATAAGCATTATTTTGTAATCCAACATCCAAAGTAAATTCATGCATCCCTTGAATGTCAAATTCATTTTAAAATTAATGCTAATCAGATTCTCTTTTAAAAACCTAAATATACTAAAATAAGAGTTATAGTGCAGTGCTTGTAGAACAGTGTAATCATTGTGGTCTTCATACAGGTGCCTGTTAATTGACTCCTGAAATTGAAAAGCATTTCTAGGATCTCATGCCATTTTCCAATTATAAATTTGACAGACTGAAACTGATGCATCTTCAAAAGCAACTGAAGGTTAAAGTTTGTTTAGGGGAATGGATATTTTCTGAGACAATCCAGGCTAGTTGTCTAATCAATATTTAGCTTTTTGAAATCCTATGCACAGAGGGAGTTAAGTGAAAGCAGCATGAAAACATCGCTTCAGGCTCGTCTTGAATAAGTTAAAGATGAATTTGGGAGGCAAAGAAGTCAGTGTGATTATATATGTACACTGTAGAATTTGTCTAGATGGTGCAAGACAAATCCTGAAGATGAGCAGCACTGTCAGTTGCCATAGAATCTCTTCACTCCTCAATGTGTTAAATTTGTCATAGATCACCCAAGATGCCAAAGCCTTAAGGACAGACAAAAAAATATGGTGACTAACACTTTGCAATTTGAAGAATACTATGATGACCACCACTTAACCTAATAACTTTGTGTTAATCTTTTAATTGGCCAAAATGAATCACAGAAAAGATGTCTTATTTAATTCCCCAAAGATAGACGAACCCAAAGACTCCTAGCAAAAGCAGAGGAGTGGAAGTCTGGCTTATGACCACAGAATATTACCTATCATCTATTAAGAAACAAACTAGAGGACACATTTTTGATTATCATCTTAGATTCAGGCTGGGCTTAGAGACAATTTAGTTTCAGGACCAGCCAACTTATAAAGGGGAAATGGAGAAGCAAAGAAGCAAAGGGAACTGTACAAGCTGCAGCATGAGACTTTAGTCTGTGCCCTTGGAGAGTTTCAGGGTCAATGCAATGGATATTGAAAAGGGGCAACTTAAGAGATGTCCAATTTGACTTCCAGAAAGCGTTGACCCTTTAATTTAACATGCTGAGCATAATAGCCAATATTTGGTTTCAAGAGCAAAGCTATTCACAGTATACCAGTGCCTGGTAAGCTAGACACAAGGGACAGAGTCTAGGAAGTAAAGAGATCTGAGGCCAGGTTTTGGATCTGCTACTATGCCGTTTGACTCTGAGTATCTTGCTTAAACTCTGAAGACTTCAGGTTTCCTCTCTGTACCCTAAGATATAAAATTAGATGATCTATGAGGACCTTTCTACTCTAATATTTATTATTTATTTCTTCTCTCAAAAAGATAGGAAGATGGGCCCTGGGATAGCACTGGAGAAATGTAAAGAAAAATTTTACCATCAATATACTATTCACACCCTTTCTTCTTAGGCTATTTATTTTACAGAGTCTCATGTACTTTGTGATGGGTTTAATTGTGCCCCTCCAAAATTCGTATTTTGAAGTCCTAACCCCCAGGATCTCAGAATGTGACCTTATTTGGAAAAATGGTCCTTTCAGATGTAACTAGTTCAGATGAGGTCATACTGAAGTGGGTGGGCCCCCAATACAATATGACTGATACCCTCATAAAATAGGCAAACTTGGACACAGGGAGAAGTGGGCACGCAGGGGACACACTGTGTGAAGATCAGAGTTATACTGCCACAAGCCAAGGAACTAGCAGAAGCCAGGAGAGAGGCCTGGAACAGATCTTTCCTAGTACCTTCAGAGAGAACGTGGCCTAGCCAATACCTTGATCTTAGACTTTTAGCCTTGAAAACTACGAGACAAGATTCTGTTGTGTAGTCCACTCAGTTTATGGTACTCTGTTATAGCAGCTCCAGCAAACTCACACAGCCCCTCACCTTGCTCCTATGGACATCACTTCCCTAGTGAATTCTCTAACAGTTCTCATTCAACTTCTCTTAAACCCAGGTCTTTCACTTCCTCCTTCAGGTCAACCCCGATGTTCTTGCTAAGTCATGAGACCTTTTCCATAAATTTGGATGGCCTCTTGGCATTCAATTTTAGTAAGCAGGGTACAAGGTTAAACCATTAAGTTCTCTATTCAATCATGAAAACTAAATTTAGTTCCCCCCCACATCCATATTCTCTTCCATTATGTAATATGAAAAACTTGTTTAAAATATTATAACCATGGTAGCAGATGAGTGAGAAATAAATAAGACATCCTGGAATAATCATAGGACATTACAACATTTCCAGTACAAACCTTTCTTCTCTCAATGATTGCTAAGCGTTTTCTTTTAGGCTCCACGCCAGCTCCCCTTAAAGAATATTGAACTGGATCTATTGAGACTTTAATGTGCCTGTCCATTAAATTGGATTTTGCACCAACCACTTTACCCTCCAAGGAAGTGTCAAATCCAACATTATTTGTAGAAATTAAGGTTGAATCCTGAGGTACAGAATATGCCAGCCACCTACATAAAAAGAATTCCTAAATAAAAATATAAAGCAGAAGAGTTTAAGGAGGACACAATTTAATTTATAATTACAGTCTTATATAGAACAGTTTTAAATATACAGAATGGTCACACACAAATACAGAGCTTGAAACATTGTATTAAGTTATAGAAACAAATCTAAAATAAACTATACTAAGTCAGTGCTTCTTGAACTTTCATATACAAAAGAATGTCTTGAACTGTGTTAAAATGCAGATGTTCTGACATATTCTGATTTAGGAGAACCTAAGAATCTGCATTTTAACCTGCTGGTGAATTTGGAAGCAGAAAATCCAAAGGTAACCTTTCAGAATCAGTAATCCCTACTTTATGTAATGTTCTTTCTAATAAGAAGTGATTCCTTAACTGTCACTTTTAATAACCTTTCCTTTTAAGTCAATATTCAAATCAGAAGAAAAGTCCATTAGATAATATGTTTTGATTTTTGGCTTAGAATTGATGGTCGCTATCAATTGTAGTTTCATCTCAGCCCAATAAATCACAGAGATTTACAAATAATCTCCGTAGGACCAGAACTCATCTCTGCTGTTGCTCTCCGGTCTGCAGAGCCACTTAAAAAGCCTTAGCATCTTCCTGCTCATGGTGCCCTTTGTGAGAATTCAGTCACCTTGTGAAGGGTACCTTACTGCCAATATATCTAAGATCTGGCATGTGGTGCCTCCCAGAGCAATAGGGAAGAGAGGTTTCCTTCAACCCTGTTTTGGCTCTAGCTGCATGGAGAATTTTATCAGTTCCTTTACAGCCATGATCCGGTTCAGCCCAAAATACTTGCTACCAAACACTGTGGGCAGGATGGATGGAAAGAGGTTGGCAAATGGAATCAATGCGAGAAAATGTGCTTTGCTTCCCAGGCAACTGTTCTTCAGGGAACCTCTGGTCCTTCTAAGATCCTGTTGGTTCTACTTAAAAGTCCTGATTAAATAACTACACAACAGCAGAGGGACCTCTAAGAGGGAAACAAATCTGGTAGTTTCCATTATTTTTTTAGTGGAAAGGATTATCTCTATAAGGACTGTCCCAGAAATTATAAATAAATCATTTATAATGATTATAAGTAAGGCTAGCAAAGGCAAAGGGTGTCTAATTCGTGCTTGGTGTTAGGAAAGTAGAATGAAGAGAGGATTATGGGACTTGGAGTAAGACAATTTTGAGTCCAAATATGAGGCATATTGCTAGGTTATGTAGAACCATTACTAAACTGCTCTTAGGCTCTGTTATTTCATCTGGATAATGGAACTAATATTTACCTTGCAGGATTGTTGTATTAAATTATACAAATATTCACGTTTGTGTAATGTATGTATATATAATATACGTAAGATATATACTCATACACACAAATACATACATGCCTAGATTCATACATAATACACACAAACACTGTGTGTGTGTGTGTGTGTGTGTGTATATATATATATATATATCAGTATATATGTCAGTGTACTGCCTAGCATGTAGTAAGAGTTCCATAAATCGCAAGGGTATTAGTAATTTATCATTGTTAGGATAAGAAATGAGACATAATGACCAATTCAAACCTCTAGCATTCGGGAAATAATTTTCCTTACTGATACTTCATTTTGTTAGCTATGTCCCTAACATCCTGAGCACACCAGTAAGTCATTTATTTAGTATTTACTATGTGCCAGCCACCATGAATACAAAGCCAAATGAAGAGTGGCAGTCCGGGTTCTGTCTCTTTTTAACTCTTCACCGTCACTCCTCCCTGTCCCATGGGGTTCTTCTACTTCCAGGTATCACGTTATAGAAACGTTCTTGCATCTGCTGGTTGGATTCAATGATACCATGCTTCAAAATTGTGACACTATTATTCTAATGATCAGGGGCAATATCATTCATGTAACAAGATGTAATATACATTTAAAACATTTATAAATTAGTTTTTGAAAATGGTTGGGAGACAAGTCTCCATGGGTCTCTCATGATTCGGCTTGTCTGACAAGCAAGGCACTGGCTGCCCTTTGTTCAGGACTATCTTTAAAGGACGTTTACATTGTGAATGTACCTGGAAAAGGGGTGGTGGTCTCCTTCTGGAAAACAGGGACAGTTTGCTGAAAGCCTTGGCAGGTAAAGATGGTGTCTTCCTTCAGAGCAAGGGAAACCATGCTTAATACTCATCATAAAAGATTTAGCTCCCCTAAGCTCAGGAGTCCTCTCCTGGGTCACTTCCCCACTGTGTGTGCAGGTGCCATGTGGCCCTCTCCTCAGCACCCTTAGGAACCAATACAAAAGCTCCATACTCTGGTTACTGCTATTGTTGTCAGGAGAAACAGCCTTTGTCTCTGAACCAGAGTCTCAGGCCTCCTAGCAGCATCCATGAAACTGTGGCAAGCTAACTTGTAGCTTGCAAGTAGGGTAGCCTCTCAAACATTTTGCAGTTCCTGATGCAAACTACAGGGTAGGACCACATATATTTCAGGTAGCAGCAACTTTTCTTTCAACTCCAGTTTAGTTTCTCATGAATTGCATGTATCAACTACATGTTCAGCCTGTGGTCAACAGGATGAAGGCATAAACATTGAAGTCTCCCACAAGTAAAATTTAAAATTAAACTGGTTTACCTTCCTTTTCTATGTTTGGTTGAGGCCGTAAGGTAATTATTTTTAAATCACAAACTGCAAGTACTGCAAATAATATTCTGAGAAAGGGGAGAAAAGAAGGAAGGAGAAGAAGGCAGAAAGACAAGAAAAGAGAGAATAAAATGGGTGATGGTTGCAAATTTAAAAGACATTTAATAGAAAAGTTGGGTATCTGGGTGTCAGAAGCGCTTTTTTTTTTTAATGATGACTTGACAACATTCACATCTTTTCTGAAAATTTCCAAAAGTTTCAAAATATTCTTATCTGATCATTGGTTATTGGAATAGCTACAAAATAATTTGGGACCTCTCCTTTTGGTTTCCTTTTGTCATTTTGGCTTTCTTTTGCTATGTCACTGTCTGCCTTATCACATGCCTCTGGCCTTGCCCCACCGAGTCTTTACCCACTGACCTGGAAGACTTTAGTCTGCTGAGGTGTGCCAGCTGGACCTTCCTTTCTTGCAGGTGGCTGTCTTGGTATCCCTCCATTGGTTTCACTTCACTTTCTTCAGATCAATTCCTGTGAACCAGCCAGGTACTGGAGACTCAATTCCCCTTGATCTTATGCTATGTTCCTAAGTGTGTTTCTGAAGTTTTGTCTTTGCCAAACCAGCTCTTGAATCAGATTCTTGCTTTTTCTTGTTGCTGCAGAAGCTTCCTGGCTCCAGAAGAGCCTTTCCTATAATTACTGCTGCTGCCTCAAGACTCTCAAAATGACCATAGCCTGGTGTTTCTCCATTTGCCACAGGACCCTTGGGAGTAGCCATCTGGCTTTAGGAACCCATAGCTGTCAGGGATGCCACCTGCAGGCATGCCAGCTGCCCTCGTAACACTGTTGTCATGGCCTGCTCTTGACCTTGGTACTACTGCTCCAGCACTTGCAGAACTTTTTCTATCCCAAGCTACATCTCACTTGTTTTGGGGGGCTTCTCTCTTTGAGGTTTGCATTGCAGCATCCTTTGTGGTACTTGATCCCCTAGAGACCATCCAGCTGGGGCCTTTCTAAAGCTTCTTTTTCTTGAATTGACTTGAATGAGCTGTTCTTTGTGGGGACTTTACTGCTACAGCTTCTGAGCACCCTTTTTACTTGGTCAGCAATTCCCAGGAAACTCCTTTAAAAATTGGTGAACTTTGTGTGGCATAGCCACAAGTCCAGGCTCCTCCTGGTGTAAGTAGTGATGTGGCTCCTCCTGATGCCCTGCCAAGCTGTGCTCCTGCTCTGTCAAAATTCCCTTCAATGTGTTCTTGCTGAATCACTTGTTTTACCTTTTTCAACTAGGACTGATGGTGTGGTGGTAACACCCTGACAACTTCTTCCAAGTCTCTTTCTTGCCATAAGCTTAATGTCACCATTTTCTTTCCCAAGAACATGAATTCTATGCTTACCTGCCCTTGGACCTATCATGCCTTGGAGTTTGCTGCCATATTCCACTTAAGCCTTCTGTTTCTTTTTTCTTTGCCTTCTCTTGGTCCAGCTCCATGACATGGGCTACACATTATACCTTTTTCTCCAGGGCCAGAGAGTTTTTTTACTTTAAATTTTTCTCCTCAATTTGAACGAGGTGAAACTCCTCGTGAGTAGAACCAGACTTTCCTGGTGTGAATGCAGGGTGGCTTTAGCTTATCATGTCACTGCTTCTTCAGTGGCTCTGCCATCTTGCAGTGTGGCATTCACTTGATCCAGCCTGGTGCTGCCTCAGCATGTCTTTGCAACTCAGTGATTTCTGCAGAATGTAAACTATCTTTTCTTGAGTAATTTTCTTGTCCCATCATTGTACTTTTAATAAATTCTTTTTCTTGAATATTGAAGAAATACCTTTTCTCTGTCAAATCTGTCCAATGGTAAACATTGCTGTTGCTTTGGGTCTAAAATGTTCAGAGCCTCATTGTCCTCAGCCTTAAGCTGCTGGTTTGTCATGTCTTACCTCTAACACAGTTGTTTTGTTGCTTCCATCTCCTGAAGGTTTCTTTCCTTCTGGAAATGGTACTGATACTCCCATGTCAAACCATTTTCATCAGTATGTGGTGATAGCCAGATGAATAGCCACATCCAAAAGAATGGACTTGGACCTTTACCTCACACTGCAGACAAAAATTAACTCCAAATGGATCAGGGTCTCAAAGGTAAAACCTAAAACTAAATTTCATAGAAGAAATCATAGGCTAAATCTTCATGAACTCAGATTTGGCAAAGAATTCTTAGATAAGACACCAAAATCAGGAGCAACAAAAGAAAAAATAAATTGGATTTTATTAAAATTACAAAATTTTAAAGGACACGATTAAGGACACCATTAAGAAAGTTAAATATTTGCAGAATGGAAGAAATATTTGCCATGTATCTGATATATAGAATATTATATATAGAATATATAAATATACTTGTATATAGAATATTAAAATATTTTTACAACTCAATAATAAAAAGACAAATATTACAATTGAAAAATGTGCAAAGGATTGGCAAACACATTTCTCCAAGAAAGGTATACCAATAGCCGATAAATACATGAAAAGATGCTTGACATCATTAGTCATGAGGGAAATGCAAATCAAAACCACAATGAGATACCACTTTATAGCCACCAACATGACTACAGTTTCAAGGTCAGCAAACAACAAGTTTGGTGAGAAGTGAAGAAATAAGAACCCTCCTATACTGCTGGTGGGCATGTAAAATGGCTCAGCCATTTGGAAAATGGCCTGGCTGTTCCTCAAATGATTAAACATGGAGTTACCATATGACACAGCAATCTTATTTCTAGTTATATATCCAAGAGAAATGAAAACATCTCCATACAAAAACTTGAACACAGACGCTTCTAGCAGCATTGTTTATAATATCTAAAAGCTGGAAACAACCCAAATATCCAACAGACAAATGGATAAACAAAATGTAGGACCTCCATACAATGGGAAATTATTTGGTCACAAAAATAAATCACAGAGATCCACGCTACAATATGGGTGAAACCTGAAAACATTATACTACTTGAAAGAAGCCAGGAACAAAGAGCACATGTGATATAAGTCCATTCATATGAATGTACAGAATAAAGAACTGTATAGATCAGTGGCTGGTTAGGGCTAAGAGGTGTGAGGAGGGGGTGAGGAGACAGCTAACGGGTATAGCGCTCCTAACAGAGGGGAGCAAAATGTTCCAAAATTGACTGTGGTGATGGTTGCATATACCTGTGAGTATGCTAAGGATGATTTAATTGTACACTTTGACTGAACTGTGTAGTGTGTGAGTTATATCTCAATAAAACTATCTATAAAAATATGCAAAGTACAGTTCAAATGAAAGTTAATGTTATTTTTTTTATTTCTGCCTGATTTATATGACATTTAAAAGGATAATTATGCAATGTCATCATAACACTCAGAAATCAACTTTTTTAATGCTTAAAGAAATCATTAAAATTGTAAATTTCATTGAGACCTTTGGGTGACAAGAAATTTTCTTAGATTATTGTTATAAGCAATTATCATTTTATACAGAATGTGTTATTTAAAATTCGGAGATAATTAGCTCTACTTTACTGAAAATCTATATTCTTCATATCAGCCTAATGGTTTTGTCTCTCGGTACTA